>JAUJEF010000457.1:0-63000 GCA_030444885.1 Citrus sp. QX-2021 | reverse complement strand
GCCCGAAGGCCGGGGCGCCAAGTTCGTCCAGCGGAAAATGGCCACAAAAACGGGTGGGATATAGCCTTGGGGGGTGGGGCTGCCCAACTTCGTCCGCCGGACTCGGAATGGGGCGAGACTTTGCGAGCGGCCTGTACGCTCCAAAAATAGGCCGCGGGCACGGCCGCGCCCAAAAGTAACCGCCCGAAGGCCGGGGCGCCAAGTTCGTCCAGCGGAAAAAGGCCACAAAAACGGGTGGGCTATAGCCCTGGGGGGTGGGGCTGGCCAACTTCGTCCGCCGGACTCGGAATGGCGCGAGACTTTGTGAGCCACCTCCTTGTGCCAAAAATAGGCCGCGGGCACAGCCGCGGTGAAAAATACCCGCCCGAAGGCTGGGGCGCCAAGTTCGCCCAGCGGAAAAAGGCCGCAAAAATGGGTGGGCTATAGCCTTGGGGGGTGGGGCTGGCCAACTTCGTCCGCCGGACTCGGAATGGCTCGAGACTTTACGAGGTGCCTCCGTGTACTAAAAATAAGCCGCGGGCACAGCCGCGACCAAAAATACCCGCCCGAAGGCCGGGGCGCCAAGTTCGTCCAGCGGAAAATGGCCACAAAAACGGGTGGACTATAGCCTTGGGGGGTGGCGATGGCCAACTTCGTCCGCCGGACTCGGAAAGGCGCGAGACATTGCGAGGCGCCTCCGTGTGCCAAAA
The DNA here is from genome assembly GCA_030444885.1 of Citrus sp. QX-2021. NCBI lineage: Eukaryota > Viridiplantae > Streptophyta > Magnoliopsida > Sapindales > Rutaceae > Citrus > Citrus sp. QX-2021. The sequence continues at coordinate 62,311 of JAUJEF010000457.1, read as the reverse complement.
ATAGGCCGCAGGCACAACAGCGTCAAAATTACCACTTGAAGGCCGGGGCGCCATGTTCGTCCAGCGGAAAAAGGCCACAAAAACGGGTGGGCTATAGCCTTGGGGGGTGGGGTTGGCCAACTTCGTCCGCCGGACTCGGAACGGCGCGAGACATTGCAAGGCGCCTCCATGTGCCAAAAATAGGCCGCGGGTACAGCCGCGGCCAAAAATACCCACCCGAAGGCCGGGGCGCCAAGTTCGTCCAGCGGAAAAAGGCCACAAAAACGAGTGGGCTATAGCCCTGGGGGGTGGGGCTGGCCAACTTCGTCCGCCGGACTCGGAATGGTGCGAGACTTTACGAGGCACCTCCGTGTGCCAAAAATAGGCCGCGGGTACAGCCGCGGCCAAAAATACCCACCCGAAGGCCGGGGCGCCAAGTTCGTCCAGCGGAAAAAGGCCACAAAAACGAGTGGGCTATAGCCCTGGGGGGTGGGGCTGGCCAACTTCGTCCGCCGGACTCGGAATGGCGCGAGACTTTGCGAGCCACCTCCTTGTGCCAAAAATAGGCCGCGGGCACAGCCGCGACCAAAAATACCCGCCCGAAGGCCGGGGCGCCAAGTTCGTCCAGCGGAAAATGGCCACAAAAACGGGTGGACTATAGCCTTGGGGGGTGGCGCTGGCCGACTTCGTCCGCCGGACTCGGAATGGCGTGAGACTTTGCGAGGTGCCTCCGTGTGCCAAAAATAGGCCGCGGGCACAGCCGCGCCCAAAATTACCCGCCCGAAGGCCGGGGCGCCATGTTCGTCCAGCGGAAAAAGGCCACAAAAACGGGTGGGCTATAGCCTTGGGGGGTGGGGCTGGCCAACTTCGTCCGCCGGACTCGGAATTGTGCGAGACTTTACGAGGCACCTCCGTGTGCCAAAAATAGGCCGCAGGTACAGCCGCGGCCATAAATACCCACCCGAAGGCCGGGGCGCCAAGTTCGCCCAGCGGAAAAAGGCCGCAAAAACGGGTGGGCTATAGCCTTGGGGGGTGGGGCTGGCCAACTTCGTCCGCCGGACTCGGAATGGCTCGAGACTTTACGAGGTGTCTCCGTGTACTAAAAATAAGCCGCAGGCACAGCCGCGCCCAAAAATACCCGCCCGAAGGCCGGGGCGCCAAGTTCGTGCAGCGGAAAAAGGCCACAAAAACGGGTGGGCTATAGCCTTGGGGGGTGAGGCTGGCCAACCGAGTCCGCCGGACTTGGAATGACGCGAGACTTTGTGAGCCACCTTCGTTTGCCAAAAATAGGCCGCGGGCACAGCTGCGCCCAAAAATACTCGCCCGAAGGCCGGGGCGCCAAGTTCTTCCCGCGGAAAAAGGCCACAAAAACGGGTGGGCTATAGCCTTGGGGGGTGGGGCTGCCCAACTTCGTCCGCCGCACTCGGAATGGTGCGAGACTTTGCGAGTCGCCTCCGTGTGTCAAACATAGGCCGCGGGCACAGCCGCGCCCAAAAATACCCGTCCGAAGACCGGGGCGCCAAGTTCATCCAGCGGAAAAAGGCAACAAAAACGGGTGGGCTATAGCCTTGGGGGGTGGGGCTGGCCAACTTCGTCCGCCGGACTCGGAATGGCGCGAGACTTTGCGAGGCGCCTCCGTGTGCCAAAAATAGGCCGCGGGCACAGCCGAGCCCAAAAATACCTTCCCGTAGGCCGGGGCGCCAAGTTCGTCCAGCGGAAAAAAGCCACAAAAATGGGTGGGCTATAGCCTTGGGGGGTGGGGCTGGCCAACTTCGTCCGCCGGGCTCGGAATGGCGCGAGACTTTGCGAGGCGCTTCCCTGTGGGAAAAATAGGCCGCGGGCATAGCCGCGCCCAAAAACACCCACCCGAAGGCCGGGGCGCCAAGTTCGTCCAGCGGGAAAAGGCCAAAAAAACGGGTGGGCTATAGCCCTGGGGGGTGGGGCTGGCCAACTTCGTCCGCCGGACTCGGAATGGCGAGAGACTTTACGAGGCGCCTCCGTGTGCCAAAAATAGGCTGCGGGCACTGACGCGCCCAAAAATACCGGCCCGAAGGCCAAGGCGCCAAGTTCGTCCAGCAGAAAAAGGCCACAAAAACGAGTGGGCTATAGCCCTGGGGGGTGGGGCTGGCCAACTTCGTCCGCTGGACTCGGAATGGCGCGAGACTTTGCGAGGCGCCTCCGTGTGCTAAAAATAGGCCGCGGGCGCAGCCACGCCCAAAAATACCCGCCCGAAGGCCGGGGCGCCAAGTTCGTCCAGCGGAAAAAGGCCACAAAAACGAGTGGGCTATAGCCCTGGGGGGTGGGGCTGGCCAACTTCGTCCGCCGGACTCGGAATGGCGCGAGACTTTGCGAGGCGCTTCCCTGTGGGAAAAATAGGCCGCGGGCACAGCCGCGCCCAAAAACACCCGCCCGAAGGCCGGGGTGCCAAGTTCGTCCAGCGGAAAAAGGCCACAAAAACGGGTGGGCTATAGCCTTGGGGGGTGGGGCTGGCCAACTTCGTCCGCCGGACTCGGAATGGCGCGAGACTTTACGAGGCGCCTCCGTGTGCCAAAAGTAGGCGGCGGGCACAGCCGCGCCCAAAAATACCCTCCCGAAGGCCGCGGCGCCAAGTTCGTCCAGCGGAAAAAGGCCACAAAAACGGGTGGGCTATAGCCTTGGGGGGTGGGGCTGGCCCACTTCGTCCGCCGGACTCGGAATTGTGCGAGACTTTGCGAGGCGCCTCCGTGTGCCAAAAATAGGACGCGGCCACAGCTGCGACCAAAAATACACGCCCGAAGGCCGCGGCGCCAAGTTCGTCCAGCGGAAAAAGGCCACAAAAACGGGTGGGCTATAGCCTTGGGGGGTGGGGCTGGCCAACTTCGTCCGCCGGACTCGGAATGGCGCGAGACTGTGCGAGGCGCCTCCGTGTGCCAAAAATAGGCCGCGGGCACAGCCGCGTCCAAAAATACACGCCCGAAGGCCGCGGCGCCAAGTTCGTCCCGCGGAAAAAGGCCACAAAAATAGGTGGGCTATAGCCTTGGGGGGTGGGGCTGGCCAACTTCGTCCGACTGACTCCGAATGGCGCGAGACTTTACGAGATGCCTCCGTGTGCCAAAAATAGGCGGCGGGCACAGCCACGCCCAAAAATACCCGCCCGAAGGCTGCGGCGCCAAGTTCGTCCAGCGGAAAAAGGCCACAAAATCGGGTGGGCTATAGCCTTGGGGGGTGGGGCTGGCCCACTTCGTCCGCCGGACTCGGAATGGCGCGAGACTTTGCGAGGCGCCTCCGTGTGCCAAAAATAGGCCGCGGGCACAGCTGCGCCCAAAAATACACGCCCGAAGGCCGCGTCGCCAAGTTCGTCCAGCGGAAAAAGGCCACAAAAACTGTTGGGCTATAGCCTTGGGGGGTGGGGCTGGCCAACTTTGTCCGCCGGACTCGGAATGGCGCAAGACTTTGCGAGGCGCCTCCGTGTGCCAAAAAAAGGCGGCGGGCACAGCCGCGGCCAAAAATACCCGCCCGAAGGCCTTGGCGCCAAGTTCGTCCCGCGGAAAAAGGCCACAAAAATAGGTGGGCTATAGCCTTGGGGGGTGGGGCTGGCCAACTTCGTCCGACTGACTCCGAATGGCGCGAGACTTTACGAGATGCCTCCGTGTGCCAAAAATAGGCGGCGGGCACAGCCACGCCCAAAAATACCCGCCCGAAGGCTGCGGAGCCAAGTTCGTCCAGCAGGAAAAGGCCACAAAAACGGGTGGGCTATAGCCTTGGGGGTGGGGCTGGCCCACTTCGTCCGCCGGACTCGGAATGGCGCGAGACTTTGCGAGGCGCCTCCGTGTGCCAAAAATAGGCCGCGGGCACAGCTGCGCCCAAAAATACACGCCCGAAGGCCGCGTCGCCAAGTTCGTCCAGCGGAAAAAGGCCACAAAAACTGTTGGGCTATAGCCTTGGGGGGTGGGGCTGGCCAACTTTGTCCGCCGGACTCGGAATGGCGCGAGACTTTGCGAGGCGCCTCCGTGTGCCAAAAAAAGGCGGCGGGCACAGCCGCGGCCAAAAATACCCGCCCGAAGGCCTTGGCGCCAAGTTCGTCCAGCGGAAAAAGGCCACAAAAATAGGTGGGCTATAGCCTTGGGGGGTGGGGCTGGCCAACTTCGTCCGCCGGACTCGGAATGGCGCGAGACTTTGCGAGGCGCTTCCCTGTGGGAAAAATAGGCCGCGGGCACAGCCGCGCCCAAAAACACCCGCCCGAAGGCCGGGGCGCCAAGTTCGTCCAGCGGAAAATGGCCACAAAAACGGGTGGGCTATAGCCTTGGGGGCTGGGGCTGGCCAACTTCGTCCGCCGGACTCGGAATGGCGCGAGACTTTGCGAGGCGCCTCCGTGTGCCAAAAATAGGCCGCGGGCAAAGCCGCGCCCAAAATACCCTCCCGAAGGCCGGGCGCCAAGTTCGTCCAGCGGAAAGAGGCCACAAAAGCGTGTGGGCTATATCCTTGGGGGGTGGGGCTGGCCAACTTCGTCCGCCGGACTCCGAATGGCGCGAGACTTTGCGAGGCGCCTCCGTGTGCCAAAAATAGGCGCGGGCACAGCCGCGCCCAAAAATATCCGCCCGAAGGCCGGGGCGCCAAATTCGTCCAGCGGAAAGAGGCCACAAAAACGGGTGGGCAATAGCCTTGGGGGTGGGGCTGACTTCAATCCGCCCGGACTCGGAATGGCACGAGACTTTGCGAGGCGCCTCCGTGTGCAAAAAATAGGCGCGCAGCACAGCCGCGCTTAAAATACTCGCCCGAAGGCCGGGCGCCAAGTTCGTCCAGCGGAAAAAGAGCCCACAAAAACGGGTGGGCTATAGCCTTGGGGGTGGGGCTGGCCAACCGTCCGCCGGACTCGGAATGGCGCGAGACTTGCGAGGCGCCTCCGTGTCCCAAAAATAGACGCGGGCACAGCCGCGCCCAAAAATACCCGCCCGAAGGCCGGGGCGCCAAGTTCGTCCAGCGGAAAGAGGCCACAAAAACGGGTGGGCTATAGCCTTGGGGAGTGGGGCTGGCCAACTTCGTCCGCCGGACTCGGAATGGCGCGAGACTTTGCGAGGCGCCTCCGTGTGCCAAAAATAGGCCGCGGGCACAGCCGCGCCCAAAAATACCCGCCCGAAGGCCGGGGCGCCAAGTTCGGCCAGCGGAGAGGGGGCGCGAAAGCGGGTGGGCGGTAGCGTTGGGGGGGGGGGCTGGCCAACGTCGTCCGCCGGACTCGGAATGGCGCGAGACTTTGCGAGGCGCCTCCGTGTGCCAAAAATAGGCCGTTGGCACAGCCGCGACAAAAAATACCCGCCCGAAGGCCGGGGCGCCAAGTTCGTCCAGCGGAAAGAGGCCACAAAAACGGGTGGGCTATAGCCTTGGGGGGTGGGGCTGGCCAACTTCGTCCGCCGGACTCGGAATGGCGCGAGACTTTGCGAGGCGCCTCCGTGTGCCAAAAATAGGCCGCGGGCACAGCCGCGCCCAAAAATCCCCGCCCGCAGGCCGGGGCGCCAAGTTCGTCCAGCGGAAAGAGGCCACAACCACGGGTGGGCTATAGCCTTGGGGGGTGGGGCTGGCCAACTTCGTCCGCCGGACTCGGAATGGCGCGAGACTTTGCGAGGCGCCTCCGTGTGCCAAAAATAGGCCGCGGGCACAGCCGCGCCCAAAAATACCTGCCCGAAGGCCGGGGCGCCAAGTTCGTCCAGCGGAAAGAGGCCACAAAAGCGGGTGGGCTATAGCCTTGGGGGTGGGGCCGGCCAACTTCGTCCGCCGGACTCGGAATGGCGCGAGAATTTGCGAGGCGCCTCCGTGTGCTAAAAATAGGCCGCGGGCACAGCCGCGTCCAAAAATACCTGCCCGAAGGCCGGGGCGCCACGTTCGTCCAGCGGAAAGAGGCCGCAAAAACGGGTGGGCTATAGCCTTGTGGGGTGGGGCTGGCCCACTTCGTCCGCCGGACTCGGAATGGTGCGAGACTTTGCGAAGCGCCTCCGTGTGCCAAAAATAGGCCGCGGGCACAGCCGCGCCCAAAAATACCCGCCCGAGGCCGGGCGGTGTGCCAAAAATAGGCCGCGGGCACAGCCGCGCTCAAAAATACCCGCCCGAAGGCCGGGCGCCAAGTTCGTCCAGCGGAAAGAGGCCACAAAAGCGGGTGGGCTATAGCCTTGGGGGTGGGGCTGGCCAACCGTCCGCCGGACTCGGAATTGCGCGAGACTTTGCGAAGCGCCTCCATGTGCAAAAATAGGCCGCGGGCACAGCCGCGCCCAAAAATACCCGTCCGAAGACCGGGGCGCCAAGTTCGTCCAGCGGAAAAAGGCCACAAACCCGGGGGGGCTATAGCCTTGGGGGTGGGGCTGGCCAACTTCGTCCGCCGGACTCGGAATGGCGCGAGACTTTGCGAGTCGCCTCCGTGTGCCAAAAATAGGCCAGGGGCAGAGCCGCGCCCAAAATACCCGCCGAAGGCGGGCGCCAAGTCGTCCAGCGGAAAGAGGCCACAAAAGCGGGTGGGCTATAGCCTTGGGGGTGGGGCTGGCCAACCGTCCGCCGGACTCGGAATGGCGCGAGACTTGCGAGCGCCTCCGTGTGCCAAAAATAGGCCGCGGGCACAGCCGCGCAAAAATACCCGCCCGAAGGCCGGGCGCCAAGTTCGTCCAGCGGAAAGAGGCCACAAAAGCGGGTGGGCTATAGCCTTGGGGGTGGGGCTGGCCAACCGTCCGCCGGACTCGGAATGGCGCGAGACTTTGCGAGCGCCTCCGTGTGCCAAAAATAGGCCGCGGGCACAGCCGCGCCCAAAAATACCCGCCCGAAGGCCGGGCGCCAAGATCGTCCAGCGGAAAGAGGCCACAAAAGCGGGTGGGCTATAGCCTTGGGGGTGGGGCTGGCCAACCGTCCGCGGACTCGGAATGGCGCGAGACTTTGCGAGGCGCCTCCGTGTGCAAAAATAGGCCGCGGGCACAGCCGCGCCAAAAATACCCGCCCGAAGGCCGGGCGCCAAGTCGTCCAGCGGAAAGAGGCCACAAAAGCGGGTGGGCTATAGCCTTGGGGGTGGGGCTGGCCAACCGTCCGCCGGACTCGGAATGGCGCGAGACTTTGCGAGCGCCTCCTCCGTGTGCCAAAAATAGGCGCGGGCACAGCCGCGCCCAAAAATACCCGCCCGAAGGCCGGGCGCCAAGATCGTCCAGCGGAAAGAGGCCACAAAAGCGGGTGGGCTATAGCCTTGGGGGTGGGGCTGGCCAACCGTCCGCGGACTCGGAATGGCGCGAGACTTTGCGGCGCCTCCGTGTGCCAAAAATAGGCGCGCGGCACAGCCGCGCAAAAATACCCGCCCGAAGGCCGGGCGCCAAGTCGTCCAGCGGAAAGAGGCCACAAAAGCGGGTGGGCTATAGCCTTGGGGGTGGGGCTGGCCAACCGTCCGCCGGACTCGGAATGGCGCGAGACTTTGCGGCGCCTCCGTGTGCCAAAAATAGGCCGCGGGCACAGCCGCGCCCAAAATACCCGCCCGAAGGCCGGGCGCCAAGATCGTCCAGCGGAAAGAGGCCACAAAAGCGGGTGGGCTATAGCCTTGGGGCGTGGGGCTGGCCAACCGTCCGCGGGACTCGGAATGGCGCGAGACTTTGCGGCGCCTCCGTGTGCCAAAAATAGGCCGCGGGCACAGCCGCGCCAAAAATACCCGCCCGAAGGCCGGGCGCCAAGTTCGTCCAGCGGAAAGAGGCCACAAAAGCGGGTGGGCTATAGCCTTGGGGGTGGGGCTGGCCAACCGTCCGCGGACTCGGAATGGCGCGAGACTTTGCGAGCGCCTCCGTGTGCCAAAAATAGGCGCGGGCACAGCCGCGCCAAAAATACCCGAAGGCCGGGCGCCAAGTTCGTCCAGCGGAAAGAGGCACAAAAGCGGGTGGGCTATAGCCTTGGGGGTGGGGCTGGCCAACCGTCCGCCGGACTCGGAATGGCGCGAGACTTGCGCGGCGCCTCCGTGTGCCAAAAATAGGCCGCGGGCACAGCCGCGCCCAAAAATAACCGCCCGAAGGCCGGGCGCCAAGTCGTCCAGCGGAAAGAGGCCACAAAAGCGGGTGGGCTATAGCCTTGGGGGTGGGGCTGGCCAACCGTCCGCGGGACTCGGAATGGCGCGAGACTTTGCGAGCGCCTCCGTGTGCCAAAAATAGGCCGCGGGCACAGCCGCGCCAAAAATACCCGCCCGAAGGCCGGGCGCCAAGTTCGTCCAGCGGAAAGAGGCCACAAAAGCGGGTGGGCTATAGCCTTGGGGGTGGGGCTGGCCAACCGTCCGCCGGACTCGGAATGGCGCGAGACTTTGCGAGGCCTCCGTGTGCCAAAAAAATAGGCCGCGGGCACAGCCGCGCCCAAAAAACCCGCCCGAAGGCCGGGCGCCAAGATCGTCCAGCGGAAAGAGGCCACAAAAGCGGGTGGGCTATAGCCTTGGGGGTGGGGCTGGCCAACCGTCCGCCGGACTCGGAATGGCGCGAGACTTTGCGGCGCCTCCGTGTGCCAAAAATAGGCCGCGGGCACAGCCGCGCCAAAAATACCCGCCCGAAGGCCGGGCGCCAAGTTCGTCCAGCGGAAAGAGGCCACAAAAGCGGGTGGGCTATAGCCTTGGGGGTGGGGCTGGCCAACCGTCCGCGGACTCGGAATGGCGCGAGACTTTGCGGCGCCTCCGTGTGCCAAAAATAGGCCGCGGGCACAGCCGCGCCCAAAATACCCGCCCGAGGCCGGGCGCCAAGATCGTCCAGCGGAAAGAGGCCACAAAAGCGGGTGGGCTATAGCCTTGGGGGTGGGGCTGGCCAACCAAATCCGCGGACTCGGAATGGCGCGAGACTTTGCGAGCGCCTCCGTGTGCCAAAAATAGGCCGCGGGCACAGCCGCGCCAAAAATACCCGCCCGAAGGCCGGGCGCCATGTTCGTCCAGCGGAAAGAGGCCACAAAAGCGGTGGGCTATAGCCTTGGGGGTGGGGCTGGCCAACCGTCCGCCGGACTCGGACTGGCGCGAGACTTTGCGAGGCGCCTCCGTGTGCCAAAAATAGGCCGCGGCCCCAGCCGCGCCCAAAAATACCCGCCCGACGGCCGCGGCGCCAAGTTCGTCCAGCGGAAAGAGGCCACAAAAACGGGTGGGCTATAGCCTTGGGGTGTGGGGCTGGCCAACCGTCCGCCGGACTCGGAATGGCGCGAGACTTTGCGAGCGCCTCCGTGTGCCAAAAATAGGCCGCGGGCACAGCCGCGCAAAAATACCCGCCCGAAGGCCGGGCGCCAAGATCGTCCAGCGGAAAGAGGCCACAAAAGCAGGTGGGCTATAGCCTTGGGGGTGGGGCTGGCCAACCGTCCGCCGGACTCGGAATGGCGCGAGACTTTGCGAGGGCGCCTCCGTGTGCCAAAAATAGGCCGCGGGCACAGCCGCGCCAAAAATACCCGCCCGAAGGCCGGGCGCCAAGATCGTCCAGCGGAAAGAGGCCACAAAAGCGGGTGGGCTATAGCCTTGGGGGTGGGGCTGGCCAACCGTCCGCGGACTCGGAATGGCTCCGTGTGCCAAAAACGAGACTTTGCGGCCGCGCGCCTCCGTGTGCCAAAAATAGGCCAGCGGAAAGACAGCCGCGCCCAAATACCCGGCCCCGAAGGCCGGCGCGCCAGATTCGTCCAGCGGAAAGAGGCCACAAAAGCAGGTGGGCTATAGCCTTGGGGGTGGGGCTGGCCAACCGTCCGCGGACTCGGAATGGCTATAGCCTTGAGACTGGGAGCTGGCCGCCTCCGTGTGCTCGGAAAAATAGACTTTGCGGGCCCTCCGTGTGCAGCCGCGGGCACAGCCGCGCCAAAAATACCGCCCGAAGGCCGGGCGCCAAGATCGTCCAGCGGAAAGAGGCCACAAAGCAGGTGGGCTATAGCCTTGGGGGTGGGGCTGGCCAACCGTCCGCCGGACTCGGAATGGCGCGAGACTTTGCGGCGCCTCCGTGTGCCAAAAATAGGCCGCGGGCACAGCGCGCCCAAAATACCCGCCCGAAGGCCGGGCGCCAAGATCGTCCAGCGGAAAGAGGCCACAAAAGCAGGTGGGCTATAGCCTTGGGGGTGGGGCTGGCCAACCGTCCGCCGGACTCGGAATGGCGCGAGACTTTGCGGCGCCTCCGTGTGCCAAAAATAGGCCGCGGGCACAGCCGCGCCAAAAATACCCGCCCGAAGGCGGGCGCCAAGATCGTCCAGCGGAAAGAGGCCACAAAAGCGGGTGGGCTATAGCCTTGGGGGTGGGGCTGGCCAACCCGCCGGACTCGGAATGGCGCGAGACTTTGCGAGCGCCTCCGTGTGCCAAAAATAGGCGCGGGCACAGCCGCGCCCAAAAATACCCCCGAAGGCCGGGCGCCAAGGGCCGTCCAGCGGAAAGAGGCCACAAAAGCGGGTGGGCTATAGCCTTGGGGGTGGGGCTGGCCAACCGTCCGCGGACTCGGAATGGCGCGAGACTTTGCGAGGCGCCTCCGTGTGCCAAAAATAGGCCGCGGGCACAGCCGCGCCCAAAATACCCGCCCGAAGGCCGGGCGCCAAGATCGTCCAGCGGAAAGAGGCCACAAAAGCGGGTGGGCTATAGCCTTGGGGGGGGTGGGGCTGGCCAACCGTCCGCGGACTCGGAATGGCGCGAGACTTTGCGAGGCGCCTCCGTGTGCCAAAAATAGACGCAGGCACAGCCGCGCCCAAAATACCCCCGAAGGCCGGGCGCCAAGATCGTCCAGCGGAAAGAGGCCACAAAAGCGGGTGGGCTATAGCCTTGGGGGTGGGGCTGGCCAACCGTCCGCCCGGACTCGGAATGGCGCGAGACTTTGCGAGCGCCTCCGTGTGCCAAAAATAGGCGCGGGCACAGCCGCGCCAAAAATACCCGCCCGAGGCGGGGCGCCAAGATCCAGCGGAAAGAGGCCACAAAAGCGGGTGGGCTATAGCCTTGGGGGTGGGGGCTGGCCAACTTCGTCCGCCGGGATCGGAATGGCGAGACTTTGCGAGGCGCTTTGCTCCGCCTCCGTGTGCCAAAAATAGACCGCAGCACACAGCCGCGCCCAAATACCCGCCCGAGGCCGGGCGCCAAGATCGTCCAGCGGAAAGAGGCCACAAAAGCGGGTGGGCTATAGCCTTGGGGCTATAGCCTGGGGCTGGCCAACCAAATCCCGCGGACTCGGAATGGCGCGAGACTTTGCGCGGCGCCTCCGTGTGCCAAAAATAGGCCGGGCACAGCCGCGCCCAAAATACCCGCCCGAAGGCCGGGCGCCAAGATCGTCCAGCGGAAAGAGGCCACAAAAGCGGGTGGGCTATAGCCTTGGGGGTGGGGCTGGCCAACCGTCCGCGGGACTCGGAATGGCGCGAGACTTTGCGAGGCGCCTCCGTGTGCCAAAAATAGGCCGCGGGCACAGCCGCGCCCAAAATACCCGCCCGAAGGCCGGGCGCCAAGTTCGTCCAGCGGAAAGAGGCCACAAAAGCGGGTGGGCTATAGCCTTGGGGGTGGGGCTGGCCAACCGTCCGCGGACTCGGAATGGCGCGAGACTTTGCGAGCGCCTCCGTGTGCCAAAAATAGGCCGCGGGCACAGCCGCGCCAAAAATACCCGCCCGAAGGCCGGGCGCCAAGGGTCGTCCAGCGGAAAGAGGCCACAAAAGCGGGTGGGCTATAGCCTTGGGGGTGGGGCTGGCCAACCGTCCGCCGGACTCGGAATGGCGCGAGACTTTGCGAGCGCCTCCGTGTGCCAAAAATAGGCCGCGGGCACAGCCGCGCCAAAAATACCCCCGAGGCCGGGCGCCAAGATCGTCCAGCGGAAAGAGGCCACAAAAGCGGGTGGGCTATAGCCTTGGGGGTGGGGCTGGCCAACCGTCCGCCGGACTCGGAATGGCGCGAGACTTTGCGGCGCCTCCGTGTGCCAAAAATAGGCCGCGGGCACAGCCGCGCCAAAAAGGCCACAATAGCCCTGCCCGAAGGCCGGGCGCCAAGATCCAGCGGAAAGAGGGCGCCACAAAAGAGGCCACAAAAGCGGGTGGGCTATAGCCTTGGGGGTGGGGCTGGCCAACCGTCCGCGGACTCGGAATGGCGCGAGACTTTGCGAGCGCCTCCGTGTGCCAAAAATAGGCCTTGCGGGCACAGCCGCGCCAAAAATACCCGCCCGAAGGCCGGGCGCCAAGATCGTCCAGCGGAAAGAGGCCACAAAAGCGGGTGGGCTATAGCCTTGGGGGTGGGGCTGGCCAACCGTCCGCCGGACTCGGAATGGCGCGAGACTTTGCGAGGCGCCTCCGTGTGCCAAAAATAGGCCTTGGGCACAGCCGCGCCAAAATACCCGCCCGAAGGCCGGGCGCCAGATCGTCCAGCGGAAAGAGGCCACAAAAGCGGGTGGGCTATAGCCTTGGGGGGTGGGGCTGGCCAACCGTCCGCCGGACTCGGAATGGCGCGAGACTTTGCGAGCGCCTCCGTGTGCCAAAAATAGGCCGCGAGCACAGCCGCGCCAAAAATACCCGCCCGAAGGCCGGGCGCCAAGACGTCCAGCGGAAAGAGGCCACAAAAGCGGGTGGGCTATAGCCTTGGGGGTGGGGCTGGCCAACCGTCCGCCCGGACTCGGAATGGCGCGAGACTTTGCGAGCGCCTCCGTGTGCCAAAAAATAGGCGCGGGCACAGCCGCGCCCAAAAATACCCGCCCGAAGGCCGGGCGCCAAGTCGTCCAGCGGAAAGAGGCCACAAAAGCGGGTGGGCTATAGCCTTGGGGGTGGGGCTGGCCAACCAATCCGCGGGACTCGGAATGGCGCGAGACTTTGCGGCGCGCCTCCGTGTGCCAAAAATAGGCCGGAATGGCGCAGACTGCGCGCCCGTGTGTGCCAAAATACCACAGCGCCCAAAAACCCGGCGCCCAGGCGCCAAGTCGTCCAGCGGAAAGAGGCCACAAAAGCGGGTGGGCTATAGCCTTGGGGGTGGGGCTGGCCAACCGTCCGCCGGACTCGGAATGGCGCGAGACTTTGCGAGCGCCTCCGTGTGCCAAAAATAGGCCGCGCACACCGCGCCCAAAAATACCCGCCCGAAGGCCGGGCGCCAAGTTCGTCCAGCGGAAAGAGGCCACAAGCGGGTGGGCTATAGCCTTGGGGGTGGGGCTGGCCAACCGTCCGCCGGACTCGGGCGCGAGACTTTGCGGGCCTGGCCAGGCCAGGCACTGCCGCCAAAAAAACCGCCGGGCGCCACTCGCGGAAAGAATGCCACAAGGCTGGGCTATAGCCTTGCGGGGGGGCGCTGGCCAGTGTCCGCCAAAAATGGCGAGACTGCGGCGGCGCCTCCGTGTGCCAAAAATAGCCGCGGGCACAGCAGCAAAAAAAAAGCCGCCGAGGCGGGGCGCCAAGGCCGTCCAGCGGAAAGAGGCCACAAATACTGGGGGGCTATAGCCTTGGGGGGGGGCTGGCCAACTTCGTCCGCCGGACTCGGAATGGCGCCAGACTTTGCGAGGCGCCTCCGTGTGCCAAAAATAGGCCGCAGGCACAGCAGCGCCCAAAATACCCGCCCGAAGGCCGGGCGCCAAGGATCGTCCAGCGGAAAGAGGCCACAAAAGCGGGTGGGCTATAGCCTTGGGGGTGGGGCTGGCCAACCGTCCGCGGACTCGGAATGGCGCGAGACTTTGCGAGCGCCTCCGTGTGCCAAAAATAGGCGCGGGCACAGCCGCGCAAAAAAAACCCGCCCGAAGGCCGGGCGCCAAGATCGTCCAGCGGAAAGAGGCCACAAAAGCGGGTGGGCTATAGCCTTGGGGGGGGGGCTGGCCAACCGTCCGCCGGACTCGGAATGGCGCGAGACTTTGCGGCGCCCGTGTGTGCAAAAATAGGCGCGGGCACAGCCGCGCCCAAAAATACCCGCCCGAAGGCGGGCGCCAAGGTCGTCCAGCGGAAAGAGGCCACAAAAGCGGGTGGGCTATAGCCTTGGGGGGGCTCGGGGCTGGCCAACCGTCCGCCGACTCGGAATGGCGCGAGACTTTGCGAGGCGCCTCCGTGTGCCAAAAATAGGCCGCGGGCACAGCCGCGCCCAAAATACCCGCCCTCGAAGGCGGGCGCCAAGCGCCTCGTCCAGCGGAAAAAGGCCACAAAAGCGGGTGGGCTATGGGCTATAGCCTTGGGGTGGGGCTGGCCAACCGTCCGCCGGACTCGGAATGGCGCGAGACTTTGCGAGGCGCCTCCGTGTGCCAAAAATAGACCGCGGGCACAGCCGCGCAAAAATACCCCCGCCCGGCCGGGGCGCCAAGCCATCGTCCAGCGGAAAGAGGCCACAAAAGCGGGTGGGCTATAGCCTTGGGGGTGGGGGGGCCAACGTCCGCCGCGGACTCGGAATGGCGCGAGACTTTGCGAGCGCCTCCGTGTGCCAAAAATAGGCGCGGGCACAGCCGCGCCAAAAATACCCGCCCGAAGGCCGGGCGCCAAGTTCGTCCAGCGGAAAGAGGCCACAAAAGCGGGTGGGCTATAGCCTTGGGGGGCCAGCTGGCCAACCGTCCGCGGACTCGGAATGGCGCGAGACTTTGCGGGGCGGGCCCTCCGTGTGCCAAAAATAGGCGCGGCTACAGCAGCGCTGGCCAAAAACGCCGGACCGAATGGCGAGACTGCGAGGCGCCTCCGTGCCAAAATAGACCGCAGGCACAGCAAAAAATACCCGCCCGAAGGCCGGGCGCAAGTTCGTCGTCCAGCAAAGAGGCCACAAAAGCGGGTGGGCTATAGCCTTGGGGGTGGGGGCTGGCCAACCGTCCGCCGGACTCGGAATGGCGCGAGACTTTGCGAGCGCCTCCGTGTGCCAAAAATAGGCCGGGCACAGCAGCAAAAAATACCCGCCCGAAGGCCGGGCGCCAAGATCGTCCAGCGGAAAGAGGCCACAAAAGCGGGTGGGCTATAGCCTTGGGGGTGGGGCTGGCCAACCGTCCGCCCGGACTCGGAATGGCGCGAGACTTTGCGAGCGCCTCCGTGTGCCAAAAATAGGCCGCGGGCACAGCCGCGCCGCCAAAATACCCGCCCGAAGGCCGGCGCCAAGCCAAAGTCCAGCGGAAAGAGGCCACAAAAGGCCACAAAAGCAAAGCGGGCTATAGCCTTGGGGGTGGGGCTGGCCAACCGTCCGCCGCGGACTCGGAATGGCGCGAGACTTTGCGAGCGCCTCCGTGTGCCAAAAATAGGCCGCGGGCACAGCCGCGCCCAAAAACCCCCCGCCCCGAGGCCGGGCGCCAAGATCGTCCAGCGGAAAAGAGGCCACAAAAGCGGGTGGGCTATAGCCTTGGGGGTGGGGCTGGCCAACTTGGCCGGGACTCCGCCGGACTCGGAATGGCGCGAGACTTTGCGGCGCCTCCGTGTGCCAAAAATAGAGCCGCGGGCACAGCCGCGCCCAAAAATACCCGCCCGAAGGCCGGCGCCAAGAAAAATCGTCCAGCGGAAAGAGGCCACAAAAGCGGGTGGGCTATAG
This sequence comes from Citrus sp. QX-2021, assembly GCA_030444885.1. Taxonomy (NCBI): domain Eukaryota; kingdom Viridiplantae; phylum Streptophyta; class Magnoliopsida; order Sapindales; family Rutaceae; genus Citrus; species Citrus sp. QX-2021. The sequence goes on along the minus strand of JAUJEF010000457.1, from coordinate 46,932 downwards.
CCTTGCCTTGGGGCGTGGGGCTGGCCAACCGTCCGCCGGACTCGGAATGGCGCGAGACTTTGCGAGCGCCTCCGTGTGCCAAAAATAGGCCGCGGCACAGCAGCGCCCAAAAATACCCGCCCGAAGGCCGGGCGCCAAGTTCGTCCAGCGGAAAGAGGCCACAAAAGCGGGTGGGCTATAGCCTTGGGGGTGGGGCTGGCCAACCGTCCGCCGGACTCGGAATGGCGCGAGACTTTGCGAGCGCCGGCCTGTGCCCAAAAAATGCCGCGGGCACCGCCGAGGCCAAAAATTCCCGCCCCGAGGCCCGGGCGCCAAGTCGTCCAGCGGAAAGAGGCCACAAAAGCGGGTGGGCTATAGCCTTGGGGGTGGGGCTGGCCAACCGTCCGCGGACTCGGAATGGCGCGAGACTTTGCGGCGCCTCCGTGTGCCAAAAAAATAGGCCGCGGGCACAGCCGCGCCCAAAATACCCGCCCGAAGGCCGGGCGCCAAGTTCGTCCAGCGGAAAGAGGCCACAAAAGCGGGTGGGCTATAGCCTTGGGGGTGGGGCTGGCCAACCGTCCGCCGGACTCGGAATGGCGCGAGACTTTGCGGCGCCTCCGTGTGCCAAAAATAGGCCGCGAGCACAGCCGCGCCAAAAAATACCCGCCCGAGGCCGGGCGCCAAGATTCGTCCAGCGGAAAGAGGCCACAAAAGCGGGTGGGCTATAGCCTTGGGGGTGGGGCTGGCCAACTGGTCCGCGGACTCGGAATGGCGGCGCGAGACTTTGCGAGCGCCTCCGTGTGCCAAAAATAGGCGCGGGCACAGCCGCGCCAAAAATACCCGCCCGAAGGCCGGGCGCCAAGATCGTCCAGCGGAAAGAGGCCACAAAAGCGGGTGGGCTATAGCCTTGGGGGTGGGGCTGGCCAACCGTCCGCCGGACTCGGAATGGCGCGAGACTTCGGGCGCCTCCGTGTGCTCGCGGGCACAGCCGCGCCCAAAAATACCCGCCCGAAGGCGGGCGCCAAGACTTCCAGCGGAAAGAGGCCTCCGTGTGCTATAGCCTTGGGGGTGGGCTGGCCAACCGCCGCCGACTCGGAATGGCGAGACTGCGAGCGCCCGTGTGCCAAAAATAGACCGCAGGCACAGCCCAAAACCCGCCCGAAGGCCGGGGCGCCAAGATCGTCCAGCCGAAAGAGGCCACAAAGCAGCGGGTGGGCTATAGCCTTGGGGGGGCTGGCCAACCGTCGTCCGCGGACTCGGAATGGCGCGAGACTTTGCGAGGCGCCTCCGTGTGCCAAAAATAGGCCGCGGGCACAGCCGCGCCAAAAATACCCGCCCGAAGGCCGGGCGCCAAGATCGTCCAGCGGAAAGAGGCCACAAAAGCGGGTGGGCTATAGCCTTGGGGGTGGGGCTGGCCAACCGTCCGCCGGACTCGGAATGTCGCGAGACTTTGCGAGCGCCCTCCGTGTGCCAAAAATAGGCCAGCCGCGGCACAGCCGCGCCAAAAAAATAGCCTACCCGCCCGAAGGCCGGGCGCCAAGCGGGTGGCGTCCAGCGGAAAAAGGAAAGAGGCCAAGCGGGTGGGCTATAGCCTTGGGGGTGGGGCTGGCCAACCGCCCGGACTCGGAATGGCGCGAGACTTTGCGAGCGCCTCCGTGTGCCAAAAATAGGCCGCGGGCACAGCCGCGCCAAAAATACCCGCCCGAAGGCCGGGCGCCAAGATCGTCCAGCGGAAAGAGGCCACAAAAGCGGGTGGGCTATAGCCTTGGGGGTGGGGCTGGCCAACCCAACGTCCGCGGACTCGGAATGGCGCGAGACTTTGCGGCGCCTCCGTGTGCCAAAAATAGGCCGCGGCACAGCCGCGCCCAAAAATACCCGCCCGAGGCCGGGCGCCAAGTTCGTCCAGCGGAAAGAGGCCACAAAAGCGGGTGGGCTATAGCCTTGGGGGTGGGGCTGGCCAACCGTCCGCCGGACTCGGAATGGCGCGAGACTTTGCGAGCGCCTCCGTGTGCCAAAAATAGGCCGCGCCAGGCACAGCCGCGCCCAAAAATACCCGCCCGAAGGCCCGGGGCGCCAAGAGAGTCGTCCAGCGGAAAGAGGCCACAAAAGCGGGTGGGCTATAGCCTTGGGGAGGCCACAAAAGGGGTGGGCTGGCCAACCGTCCGCCGGACTCGGAATGGCGCGAGACTTTGCGGCGCCTCCGTGTGCCAAAAATAGGCCGCGGGCACAGCCGCGCCAAAAAAACCCGCCCGAAGGCCGGGCGCCAAGATCGTCCAGCGGAAAGAGGCCACAAAAGCGGGTGGGCTATAGCCTTGGGGGTGGGGCTGGCCAACCGTCCGCCGGACTCGGAATGGCGCGAGACTTTGCGAGCGCCTCCGTGTGCCAAAAAAAAGAGACGCGGGCACAGCCGCGCAAAAAACCCGCCCGAAGGCCGGGCGCCAAGATCGTCCAGCGGAAAGAGGCCACAAAAGCGGGTGGGCTATAGCCTTGGGGGTGGGCTGGCCAACCAACCGCCGGACTCGGAATGGCGCGAGACTTTGCGGCGCCTCCGTGTGCCAAAAATAGGCCGCGGGCACAGCCGCGCCCAAAATACCCGCCCGAAGGCCGGGCGCCAAGTTCGTCCAGCGGAAAGAGGCCACAAAAGCGGGTGGGCTATAGCCTTGGGGGTGGGGCTGGCCAACCGTCCGCCGGACTCGGAATGGCGCGAGACTTTGCGAGGCGCCTCCGTGTGCCAAAAATAGGCGCGGGCACAGCAGCGCGCCAAAAACCCGCCCGAAGGCCGGGCGCCAAGATTCGTCCAGCGGAAAGAGGCCACAAAAGCAGGTGGGCTATAGCCTTGCGGAAAGGGCCACAAAAAAGCGGGGGCTATAGCCTTGGGGGTGGGGCTGGCCGTCCGGACTCGGAATGGCGCGCGAGACTTTGCGAGCGCCTCCGTGTGCCAAAAATAGGCCGCGGGCACAGCCGCGCCCAAAAATACCCGCCCGAAGGCCGGGCGCCAAGTCGTCCAGCGGAAAGAGGCCACAAAAGCGGGTGGGCTATAGCCTTGGGGGTGGGGCTGGCCAACCGTCCGCCGGACTCGGAATGGCGCGAGACTTTGCGAGGCGCCTCCGTGTGCCAAAAATAGGCCGCGGGCACAGCGCCAAAAATACCCCCGAAGGCCGGGCGCCAGATCGTCCAGCGGAAAGAGGCCACAAAAGGGTGGGCTATAGCCTTGGGGGGGTGGGGCTGGCCAACCGTCCGCCGGACTCGGAATGGCGCGAGACTTTGCGGCGCCTCCGTGTGCCAAAAATAGGCGCGGGCACAGCCGCCTTAAAAATACCCCGACCGAATGGCGGGCGCCAAAAATAGGCCGCGGGCACAGCGCGTCCAGCGGAAAGAGGTCCAGCGGAAAGAGGCCACAAAAAAGGGTGGGCTATAGCCTTGGGGGGGGGGCTGGCCAACCCAAATCCGTCGCCGGACTCGGAATGGCGCCGGACTCGGAATGGCGCGAGACTTTGCGCGCCTCCGTGTGCCAAAAATAGGCCTTGGCACAGCGCGCCCAAAATACCCGCCCGAAGGCCGGGCGCCAAGTTCGTCCAGCGGAAAGAGGCCACAAAAGCGGGTGGGCTATAGCCTTGGGGGTGGGGCTGGCCAACCGTCCGCGGACTCGGAATGGCGCGAGACTTTGCGAGCGCCTCCGTGTGCCAAAAATAGGCCGCGCGGCACAGCAGCCGCGCAAAAATACCCGCCCGAAGGCCGGGCGCCAAGATCGTCCAGCGGAAAGAGGCCACAAAAGCGGGTGGGCTATAGCCTTGGGGGTGGGGCTGGCCAACCGTCCGCCCGGACTCGGAATGGCGCGAGACTTTGCGAGCGCCTCCGTGTGCCAAAAATAGGCCGCGGGCACAGCCGCGCCAAAAATACCCCCGAAGGCCGGGGCGCCAAGATCGTCCAGCGGAAAGAGGCCACAAAAAGCGGGTGGGCTATAGCCTTGGGGGTGGGGCTGGCCAACCGTCCGCGGACTCGGAATGGCGCGAGACTTTGCGAGCGCCTCCGTGTGCCAAAAATAGGCGCGGGCACAGCCGCGCCAAAATACCCGCCCGAAGGCCGGGCGCCAAGATCGTCCAGCGGAAAGAGGCCACAAAAGCGGGTGGGCTATAGCCTTGGGGGTGGGGGCTGGCCAACCAAATCCGCCGGACTCGGAATGGCGCGAGACTTTGCGAGCGCCTCCGTGTGCCAAAAATAGGCGCGGGCACAGCAGCGCCCAAAAATACCCGCCCGGGCGGGCGCCAAGATCGTCCAGCGGAAAGAGGCCACAAAAGCGGGTGGGCTATAGCCTTGGGGGTGGGGCTGGCCAACCGTCCGCCCGGACTCGGAATGGCGCGAGACTTTGCGAGGCGCCTCCGTGTGCCAAAAATAGGCGCGGGCACAGCCGCGCCCAAAAATACCCGCCCGAAGGCCGGGCGCCAAGATCGTCGTCCAGCGGAAAGAGGCCACAAAAGCGGGTGGGCTATAGCCTTGGGGGTGGGGCTGGCCAACCGTCCGCGGACTCGGAATGGCGCGAGACTTTGCGAGGCGCCTCCGTGTGCCAAAAATAGGCCGCGGCACAGCCGCGCCCAAAAAACCCCCCGAAGGCCGGGCGCCAAGATCGTCCAGCGGAAAGAGGCCACAAAAAGCGGGTGGGCTATAGCCTTGGGGGTGGGGCTGGCCAACCGTCCGCCGGACTCGGAATGGCGCGAGACTTTGCGAGGCGCCTCCGTGTGCCAAAAATTGGCCGCGGGCACCGCCGCCGCCAAAATACCCCCCCCGAGGCCGGGGCGCCAAGGTCGTCCAGCGGTAAGAGGCCACAAAAGCGGGTGGGCTATAGCCTTGGGGGTGGGGCTGGCCAACCGTCCGCGGACTCGGAATGGCGCGAGACTTTGCGCGCGGCGCCTCCGTGTGCCAAAAATAGGCCGCGGGCACAGCAGCGCCAAAAATACCCCCGAAGGCCGGGCGCCAAGATCGTCCAGCGGAAAGAGGCCACAAAAGCGGGTGGGCTATAGCCTTGGGGGTGGGGCTGGCCAACCGTCCGCCGGACTCGGAATGGCGCGAGACTTTGCGGCGCCTCCGTGTGCCAAAAATAGGCGCGGGCAGCAGCGCCCAAAAAAACCCCGCCCGTCGGCCGGGGCGCCAAGATCGTCCAGCGGAAAAAGGCCCACAAAAGCGGGCTGGGCTATAGCCTTGGGGGGTGGGGCTGCCCAACCGTCCGCCCGGACTCGGAATGGCGCGAGACTTTGCGGCGCCTCCGTGTGCCAAAAATAGGCCGCGGTAACACCCGCGCCCAAAAACACCCAGCCCCAGGCCGGCGAGCCCAGGCCGTCCAGCGGCAAAAGGCCACAAAAACGGGTGGGCTATAGCCTTGGGGGGCTGGCCAGCTTCAACCCCGGACTCGGGCGGCGCGAGACTGGCGGGCGCGGCCAAAAAAGGCCCGTGTGCCAAAAATAGGCCGCAGCAAAGCCGCGCGCCAAAAATACCCGCCCGCCTCGGCGCGCGCCAAAATCGTCCAGCGGAAAGAGGTCCAGCGGAAAGAGGCCACAAAAGCGGGTGGGCTATAGCCTTGGGGGTGGGGCTGGCCAACAACCGTCCGCGGACTCGGAATGGCGCGAGACTTTGCGAGCGCCTCCGTGTGCCAAAAATAGGCCGCGGCACAGCAGCCCCCAAAATACCCGCCCGAAGGCCGGGCGCCAAGATCGTCCAGCGGAAAGAGGCCACAAAAGCGGGTGGGCTATAGCCTTGGGGGGGGGGCTGGCCAACCGTCCCGCGGACTCGGAATGGCGCGAGACTTTGCGGCGCCTCCGTGTGCCAAAAATAGACCGCGGGCACAGCCGCGCCAAAATAGGCCGGGCCCGCCCCCGCCCGAAGGCCGGGCGCCAAGATCGTCCAGCGGAAAGAGGCCACAAAAGCGGGTGGGCTATAGCCTTGGGGGTGGGGCTGGCCAACCGTCCGCCCGGACTCGGAATGGCGCGAGACTTTGCGAGCGCCTCCGTGTGCCAAAAATAGGCCGCGGGCACAGCCGCGCCCAAAATACCCGCCCGAAGGCCGGGCGCCAAGATCGTCCAGCGGAAAGAGGCCACAAAAGCGGGTGGGCTATAGCCTTGGGGGGCCAACCGTCCGGGGCTGGCCAACTTTGTCCGCGGACTCGGAATGGCGCCCGAGACTTTGCGCCAAGATCGCCTCCGTCCGTGTGCCAAAAATAGGCCGCGGGCACAGCCGCCCCAAAAATACCCGCCCGAAGGCCGGGCGCCAAGAAAAATCCCGCCCGAAGGCGTCCAGCGGAAAGAGGCCACAAAAGCGGGTGGGCTATAGCCTTGGGGGTGGGGCTGGCCAACCGTCCGCCCGGACTCGGAATGGCGCGAGACTTTGCGGCGCCTCCGTGTGCCAAAAATAGGCCGCGGGCACAGCCGCGCCCAAAAATACCCGCCCGAAGGCCGGCGAGCCCACGTCGTCCCGCGGAAAAAGCCGACAAAAAAGGGTGGCCTATAGCATGGGGGGGTGGGGCTGGCCAACCGTCCCGCCGGACTCGGAATGGCGCGAGACTTTGCGAGGCGCCTCCGTGTGCCAAAAATAGCCGGGCACAGCCGCGCCAAAAAACCCGCCCCGAAGGCCGGGCGCCAAGATCGTCCAGCGGAAAGAGGCCACAAAAGCGGGGTGGGCTATAGCCTTGGGGGTGGGGCTGGCCAACCGTCCGCCCGGACTCGGAATGGCGCGAGACTTTGCGGCGCCTCCGTGTGCCAAAAATAGGCGCGGGCACACAGCCGCGCCAAAATACCCGCCCGAAGGCGGGGCGCCAAGATCGTCCAGCGGAAAGAGGCCACAAAAGCGGGTGGGCTATAGCCTTGGGGGTGGGGCTGGCCAACCGTCCGCGGACTCGGAATGGCGCGAGACTTTGCGAGGCGCCTCCGTGTGCCAAAAAGAGGCCGGGTGGGCACAGCCGCGCCAAAAATACCGCCCGAAGGCCGGGCGCCAAGATCGTCCAGCGGAAAGAGGCCACAAAAGCGGGTGGGCTATAGCCTTGGGGGCGCCAAGGGGGAGGCCACAAAAGCCTATAGCCTTGGGGGTGGGGCTGGCCAACCGTCCGCCGGACTCGGAATGGCGCGAGACTTTGCGAGCGCCTCCGTGTGCCAAAAATAGGCCGCGGACACAGCCGCACCCAAAATTACCCGCCCGGAGCCCGGCGCGCCGAGGTCGTCGGGCGGAAAGTGGCCACAAAAGCGGGTGGGCTAGCGCCTTGGGGGGGGGGGCTGGCCAACCGTCCGCGGACTCGGAATGGCGCGAGACTTTGCGAGCGCCTCCGTGTGCCCAAAAATAGGCCGCAGGCACAGCCGCGCCAAAAATACCCGCCAAGGCCGGGCGCCAAGTTCGTCCAGCGGAAAAAGAGGCCACAAAAGCGGGTGGGCTATAGCCTTGGGGGTGGGGCTGGCCAACCGTCCGCCGGACTCGGAATGGCGCGAGACTTTGCGGCACCTCCGTGTGCCAAAAATAGGCCGCGGGCACAGCCGCGCCCAAAAATACCCGCCCGAAGGCCTGACCGCGAAGATCGACAAGCGGAAAGAGGACACAAAAAACGGGTGGGCTATTGCCTTGGGAGGGGGGGCTGGCCAACGTCGTCCGCCGGACGCGGAATGCCGCGAGCGACTTTGCGAGGCCTCCTCCGTGTGCCAAAAATAGGCCGCGGGCACAGCCGCGCCCAAAAATACCCGCCCGAGGCCGGGGCGCCAAGATCGTCCAGCGGAAAGAGGCCACAAAAGCGTGGGCTATAGCCTTGGGGGTGGGGAGGGGGGGGGCCAACCGTCCGCGGGACTCGGAATGGCGCGAGACTTTGCGGCGCCTCCGTGTGCCAAAAATAGGCGCGCGGCACAGCCGCGCCCGTGTGCCAAAAATACCCGCCCGAAGGCGGGCCGGGCGCCAAGATCGTCCAGCGGAAAGAGGCCACAAAAGCAGGTGGGCTATAGCCTTGGGGGTGTGGGGCTGGCCAACCGTCCGCGGGACTCGGAATGGCGCGAGACTTTGCGAGCGCCTCCGTGTGCCAAAAAAGGCCGCGGGCACAGCCGCGCCCAAAAATACCCCCGAAGGCCGGGCGCCAAGATCGTCCAGCGGAAAGAGGCCAAAAGCAGGTGGGCTATAGCCTTGGGCCTTGGGGGTGGGGCTGGCCAACCGTCCGCCGGACTCGGAATGGCGACTTTGCGAGCGCCTCCGTGTGCCAAAAATAGACGCGGGCACAGCCGCGCCAAAAAAACCCGCCCGAAGGCCGGGCGCCAAGACCGTCCAGCGGAAAAAGGCCACAAAGGCGGGTGGGCTATAGCCTTGGGGGGGGGGGCTGGCCAACCGTCCGCGGACTCGGAATGGCGCGAGACTTTGCGAGCGCCTCCGTGTGCCAAAAATAGGCGCGGCACAGCGCGCCAAAAAATACCCGCCCGAAGGCCGGGCGCCAAGTCGTCCAGCGGAAAGAGGCCACAAAAGGTGGGCTATAGCCTTGGGGGTGGGGCTGGCCAACCGTCCCGCGGACTCGGAATGGCGCGAGACTGCGAGCGCCTCCGTGTGCCAAAAATAGGCCGCGGCACAGCGCGCAAAAATACCCCCGCCCGAGGCCGGGCGCCAAGATCGTCCAGCGGAAAGCTGGCCAACCGTCCGCCGGACTCGGAATGGCGCGAGACTTTGCGAGGCCTCCGTGTGCCAAAAATAGGCCGCGGGCACAGCCGCGCCCAAAATACCCGCCCGAAGGCCGGGCGCCAAGTTCGTCCAGCGGAAAGAGGCCACAAAAGCGGGTGGGCTATAGCCTTGGGGGGGCTGGGCTGGCCAACCGTCCGCGGACTCGGAATGGCGCGAGACTTTGCGAGCGCCTCCGTGTGCCAAAAATAGGCCGCGGGCACAGCCGCGCCCAAAAATACCCGCCGAAGGCCGGGGCGCCCAGGTCGTCCAGCGGAAAGAGGCCACAAAAGCGGGTGGGCTATAGCCTTGGGGGTGGGGCTGGCCAACCGTCCGCGGACTCGGAATGGCGCGAGACTTTGCGAGCGCCTCCGTGTGCCAAAAATAGGCCTTGCAGGCACAGCCGCGCCAAAATACCCGCCCGAAGGCGGGCGCCAAGGCCAAGTTCGTCCAGCGGAAAGAGGCCACAAAAGCGGGTGGGCTATAGCCTTGGGGGGTGGGGCTGGTCCACTTCGTCCGCCGGACTCGGAATGGCGCGAGACTTTGCGAGCGCCTCCGTGTGCCAAAAATAGGCCGCGGGCACAGCCGCGCCCAAAAATACCCGCCCGAAGGCCGGGGCGCCAAGTTCGTCCAGCGGAAAGAGGCCACAAAAACGGGTGGGCTATAGCCTTGGCGCGTGGGGCTGGCCAACTACATCACCCGGACTCGGAATGGCGCGAGACTTTGCGTGCGCCTCCGTGTGCCAAAAATAGGCCGCGGGCACAGCCGCGCCCAAAAATACCCGCCCGAAGGCCGGGCGCCCAGTTCGTCCAGCGGAAAGCCGCCACAAAACCGGGTGGGCTATAGCCTTGGGGGGTGGGGCTGGCCAACCTCGTCCGCCGGTCTCGGAATGGCGCGAGACTTTGCGAGGCGCCTCCGTGTGCCAAAAATAGGCCGCGGGCACAGCCGCGCCCAAAAATACCCGCCCGAAGGCGGGGCGCCGAGTTCGTCCAGCGGAAAGAGGCCACAAAAGCGGGTGGGCTATAGCCTTGGGGGTGGGGCTGGCCAACCGTCCGCGGACTCGGAATGGCGCGAGACTTTGCGAGGCCCTCCGTGTGCCAAAAATAGGCCGCGGGCACAGCCGCGCCAAAAATACCCGCCCGAAGGCGCCGGCGCCAAGTTCGTCCAGCGGAAAGAGGCCACAAAAGCGGGTGGGCTATAGCCTTGGGGGTGGGGCTGGCCAACCGTCCGCGGACTCGGAATGGCGCGAGACTTTGCGAGCGCCTCCGTGTGCCAAAAATAGGCCGCGGGCACAGCCGCGCCCAAAAATACCCGCCCGAAGGCCGGGCGCCAAGATCGTCCAGCGGAAAGAGGCCACAAAAGCGGGTGGGCTATAGCCTTGGGGGTGGGGCTGGCCAACCGTCCGCCGGACTCGGAATGGCGCGAGACTTTGCGAGGCGCCTCCGTGTGCCAAAAATAGGCCGCGGGCAGAGCCGCGCGCAAAAATACCCGCCCGAAGGCCGGGCGCCAAGTCGTCCAGCGGAAAGAGGCCACAAAAGCGGGTGGGCTATAGCCTTGGGGGTGGGGCTGGCCAACCGTCCGCGGGACTCGGAATGGCGAGACTTTGCGGCGCGCCTCCGGGTGCCAAAAATAGGCCGCGGGCACAGCCGCGCCAAAAAAAAACCGCCCGAAGGCCGGGGCGCCAATTTCGTCCAGCGGAAAAAGGCCACAAAACCGGGTGGGCTATAGCCTTGGGGGGTGGGGCGGGCCAACCTCGCCCGCGCGACTCGGAATGGCGCGAGACATTGCGGCGCCTCCGTGTGCCAAAAATAGGCCGCGGGCACAGCCGCGCCCAAAAATACCCGCCCGAAGGCCGGGCGCCAAGTTCGTCCAGCGGAAAGAGGCCACAAAGCGGGTGGGCTATAGCCTTGGGGGTGGGGCTGGCCAACCGTCCGCCGGACTCGGAATGGCGCGAGACTTTGCGAGGCGCCTCCGTGTGCCAAAAAAATAGGCGCGGGCACAGCCGCGCCAAAAATACCCGCCCGAGGCCGGGCGCCAAGTTCGTCCAGCGGAAAGAGGCCCACAAAAGCGGGTGGGCTATAGCCTTGGGGGGGGGGCTGGCCAACCGTCCGCCCGGACTCGGAATGGCGCGAGACTTTGCGAGGCGCCTCCGTGTGCCAAAAATAGGCCGCGGGCACAGCCGCGCCAAAAATACCCGCCCGAAGGCGGGCGCCAAGATCGTCCAGCGGAAAGAGGCCACAAAAGCGGGTGGGCTATAGCCTTGGGGGTGGGGCTGGCCAACCGTCCGCCGGGACTCGGAATGGCGCGAGACTTTGCGAGCGCCTCCGTGTGCCAAAAATAGGCCGCGGGCACAGCCGCGCCAAAAATACCCGCCCGAAGGCGGGCGCCAAGTTCGTCCAGCGGAAAGAGGCCACAAAAGCGGGTGGGCTATAGCCTTGGGGGTGGGGCTGGCCAACCGTCCGCCCGGACTCGGAATGGCGCGAGACTTTGCGAGGCGCCTCCGTGTGCCAAAAATAGACGCAGGGCACAGCCGCGCCCAAAATACCCGCCCGAAGGCCGGGCGCCAAGTCGTCCAGCGGAAAGAGGCCACAAAAGCAGGTGGGCTATAGCCTTGGGGGTGGGGCTGGCCAACCGTCCGCCGGACTCGGATGGCGCGAGACTTTGCGGCGCCTCCGTGTGCCAATTAGAGGCCGCGGGCACAGCCGCGCCAAAAAATACCCGCCCGAAGGCCGGGCGCCAAGTTCGTCCAGCGGAAAGAGGCCACAAAAGCGGGTGGGCTATAGCCTTGGGGGTGGGCTGCTGGCCAACTCGTCCGCCGGACTCGGAATGGCGCGAGACTTTGCGGCGCCTCCGTGTGCCAAAAAAGAGGCCGCGGGCACAGCCGCGCCCCAAAAATACCCGCCCGAAGGCGGGCGCGCCAGCGTCGTCCAGCGGAAAGAGGCCACAAAAGCGGGTGGGCTATAGCCTTGGGGGTGGGGCTGGCCAACTTCGTCCGCGGACTCGGAATGGCGCGAGACTTTGCGAGGCGCCTCCGTGTGCCAAAAATAGGCCGCGGGCACAGCCGCGCCCAAAATATACCCCCCGAGGCCGGGCGCCAAGATCGTCCAGCGGAAAGAGGCCACAAAAGCGGGTGGGCTATAGCCTTGGGGGTGGGGGGCTGGCCAACCGTCCGCCGGACTCGGAATGGCGCGAGACTTTGCGAGGCGCCTCCGTGTGCCAAAAATAGGCCGCGGGCACAGCCGCGCCCAAAAATACGCCCGAAGGCCGGGCGCCAAGTTCGTCCAGCGGAAAGAGGCCACAAAAGCGGGTGGGCTATAGCCTTGGGGGGGTGGGGGCTGGCCAACTCCGTCCGCGCGGGACTCGGAATGGCGCGAGACTTTCCAGCGAGCGCCTCCGTGTGCCAAAAATAGGCCGCGGGCACAGCCGCGCGGAAAAACTACCCTCCCGAAGGCCGGGCGCCAAGTCGTCCAGCGGAAAGAGGCCACAAAAGCGGGTGGGCTATAGCCTTGGGGGTGGGGCTGGCCAACCGTCCGCGGACTCGGTATGGCGCGAGACTTTGCGAGGCGCCTCCGTGTGCCAAAAATAGGCCGCAGGCACAGCCGCGCCCAAAAATACCCGCCCGAAGGCCGGGGCGCCAAGTTCGTCCAGCGGAAAGAGGCCACAAAAACGGGTGGGCTATAGCCTTGGGGGGTGGGGCTGGCCAACCGTCCGCGGACTCGGAATGGCGCGAGACTTTGCGAGGCGCCTCCGTGTGCCAAAAATAGAGCCGCGGGCACAGCCGCGCCAAAAATACCCGCCCGAAGGCCGGGCGCCAAGTTCGTCCAGCGGAAAGAGGCCACAAAAGCGGGTGGGCTATAGCCTTGGGGGTGGGGCTGGCCAACCGTCCGCGGACTCGGAATGGCGCGAGACTTTGCGAGCGCCTCCGTGTGCCAAAAATAGGCCTTGGGCACAGCCGCGCCCAAAAATACCCGCCCCCGAAGGCCGGGCGCCAAGTCGTCGTCCAGCGGAAAGAGGCCACAAAAGCGGGTGGGCTATAGCCTTGGGGGTGGGGCTGGCCAACCGTCCGCCGGACTCGGAATGGCGCGAGACTTTGCGAGCGCCTCCGTGTGCCAAAAATAGGCCGCGGCACAGCCGCGCCCAAAAATACCCGCCCGAAGGCCGGGCGCCAAGATCGTCCAGCGGAAAGAGGCCACAAAAGCGGGTGGGCTATAGCCTTGGGGGTGGGGCTGGCCAACCGTCCGCCTCGGACTCGGAATGGCGCGAGACTTTGCGAGGCGCCTCCGTGTGCCAAAAATAGGCCGCGGGCACAGCCGCGCCCAAAATACCCGCCCGAAGGCCGGGCGCCAAGATCGTCCAGCGGAAAGAGGCCACAAAAGCGGGTGGGCTATAGCCTTGGGGGTGGGGCTGGCCAACCGTCCGCCGGACTCGGAATGGCGCGAGACTTTGCGAGGCGCCTCCGTGTGCCAAAAATAGGCCTTGGGCACAGCCGCAGCAAAAATACCCGCCCGAAGGCCGGGCGCCAAGATCGTCCAGCGGAAAGAGGCCACAAAAGCGGGTGGGCTATAGCCTTGGGGGTGGGGCTGGCCAACCGTCCGCCCGGACTCGGAATGGCGCGAGACTTTGCGGCGCCTCCGTGTGCCAAAAATAGGCGCGGGCACAGCCGCGCCAAATACCCGCCCGAAGGCCGGGCGCCAAGTTCGTCCAGCGGAAAGAGGCCACAAAAGCGGGTGGGCTATAGCCTTGGGGGTGGGGCTGGCCAACCGTCCGCGGACTCGGAATGGCGCGAGACTTTGCGAGCGCCTCCGTGTGCCAAAAATAGGCCGCGGGCACAGCCGCGCCAAAAATACCCGCCCGAAGGCCGGGCGCCAAGTTCGTCCAGCGGAAAAGAGGCCACAAAAGCGGGTGGGCTATAGCCTTGGGGGTGGGGCTGGCCAACCGTCCGCGGACTCGGAATGGCGCGAGACTTTGCGAGGCGCCTCCGTGTGCCAAAAATAGGCGCGGGCACAGCCGCGCCCAAAAATACCCGCCCGAAGGCCGGGCGCCAAGTTCGTCCAGCGGAAAGAGGCCACAAAAGCGGGTGGGCTATAGCCTTGGGGGTGGGGCTGGCCAACCGTCCGCGGACTCGGAATGGCGCGAGACTTTGCGAGCGCCTCTCCGTGTGCCAAAAATAGGCCGCGGGCACAGCCGCGCCCAAAAATACGCCCGAGGGCGAAGGCGCCAAGTTCGTCCAGCGGACAGAGGCCACAACCGCGGGTGGGCTATCGCCGTGGGGGGGGGGGGGGGTCCACCGTCCGCCGGACTCGGAATGGCGCGAGACTTTGCGAGGCGCCTCCGTGTGCCAAAAATAGGCCGCGGGCACAGCCGCGCCAAAAATACCCCGCCCGAAGGCCGGGCGCCAAGATCGTCCAGCGGAAAGAGGCCACAAAAGCGGGTGGGCTATAGCCTTGGGGGTGGGGGCTGGCCAACCGTCCGCCGGACTCGGAATGGCGCGAGACTTTGCGGCGCCTCCGTGTGCCAAAAATAGGCCGCGGGCACAGCCGCGCCCAAAATACCCGCCCGAGGCCGGGCGCCAAGTCGTCCAGCGGAAAGAGGCCACAAAAGCGGGTGGGCTATAGCCTTGGGGGTGGGGCTGGCCAACCGTCCGCGGACTCGGAATGGCGCGAGACTTTACGAGGCGCCTCCGTGTGCCAAAAATAGGCCGCGGGCACAGCCGCGCCCAAAAATACCCGCCCGAAGGCCGGCGCCAAGATTCGTCCAGCGGAAAGAGGCCACAAAAGCGGGTGGGCTATAGCCTTGGGGGTGGGGCTGGCCAACTTCGTCCGCCGGACTCGGAATGGCGCGAGACTTTGCGAGGCGCCTCCGTGTGCCAAAAATAGGCCGCAGGCACAGCCGCGCCAAAAATACCCGCCCGAAGCCGGGCGCCAAGTTCGTCCAGCGGAAAGAGGCCACAAAAGCGGGTGGGCTATAGCCTTGGGGGTGGGGCTGGCCAACTTCGTCCTGCGGACTCGGAATGGCGCGAGACTTTGCGAGGCGCCTCCGTGTGCCAAAAATAGGCCGCGGGGACAGCCGCGCCAAAAATACCCGCCCGAAGGCCGGGCGCCAAGTCGTCCAGCGGAAAATGGCCACAAAAAGCGGGTGGGCTATAGCCTTGGGGGTGGGGCTGGCCAACCGTCCGCGGACTCGGAATGGCGCGAGACTTTGCGAGGCGCCTCCGTGTGCCAAAAATAGGCCTTGGGCACAGCCGCGCCAAAAATACCCGCCCGAAGGCCGGGCGCCAAGTTCGTCCAGCGGAAAGAGGCCACAAAAGCGGGTGGGCTATAGCCTTGGGGGAGTGGGGCTGGCCAACTTAAATCCGCCGGACTCGGAATGGCGCGAGACTTTGCGGCGCCTCCGTGTGCCAAAAATAGGCGCGGGCACAGCCGCGCCAAAAATACCCGCCCGAAGGCCGGGCGCCAAGTTCGTCCAGCGGAAAAGGCCACAAAAGCGGGTGGGCTATAGCCTTGGGGGTGGGGCTGGCCAACCGTCCGCGGACTCGGAATGGCGCGAGACTTTGCGGCGCCTCCGTGTGCCAAAAATAGGCGCGGGCACAGCCGCGCCAAAAATACCGCCCGAAGCGGGCGCCAAGTCGTCCAGCGGAAAAAGGCCACAAAAGCGGGTGGGCTATAGCCTTGGGGGTGGGGCTGGCCAACTTCGTCCGCGGACTCGGAATGGCGCGAGACTTTGCGAGGCGCCTCCGTGTGCCAAAAATAGACGCCGCAGGCACAGCCGCGCCCAAAATACCCGCCCGAAGGCCGGGCGCCAAGATCGTCCAGCGGAAAGAGGCCACAAAAGCGGGTGGGCTATAGCCTTGGGGGTGGGGCTGGCCAACCGTCCGCCGGACTCGGAATGGCGAGACTTTGCGAGGCGCCTCCGTGTGCCAAAAATAGGCCACGGGCACAGCCGCGCCAAAAATACCCGCCCGAGGCCGGGCGCCAAGTTCGTCCAGCGGAAAGAGGCCACAAAAGCGGGTGGGCTATAGCCTTGGGGGTGGGGCTGGCCAACTTTGTCCGCCGGACTCGGAATGGCGCGAGACTTTGCGAGGGCCTCCGTGTGCCAAAAATAGGCCGCGGGCACAGCCGCGCCCAAAATACCCGCCCGAAGGCCGGGCGCCAAGTTCGTCCAGCGGAAAGAGGCCACAAAAGCGGGTGGGCTATAGCCTTGGGGGTGGGGCTGGCCAACTTCGTCCGCGGACTCGGAATGGCGCGAGACTTGCGGGCGCCTCCGTGTGCCAAAAATAGGCCGCGGGCACAGCCGCGCTCAAAAATACCTGCCCGAAGGCCGGGCGCCAAGTTCGTCCAGCGGAAGAGGCCACAAAAGCGGGTGGGCTATAGCCTTGGGGGTGGGGCTGGCCAACTTCGTCCGCGGACTCGGAATGGCGCGAGACTTTGCGAGGCGCCTCCGTGTGCCAAAAATAGGCCTTGAGCACAGCCGCGCCCAAAAATACCCGCCCGAAGGCGCGCGCAAGTTCGTCCAGCGGAAAAAGGCCACAAAAGCGGGTGGGCTATAGCCTTGGGGGGTGGGGCTCGCCGACTTAGTCCGCCGGACTCGGAGGGGCGGGAGACTTTGCGGGGAGGCTCCGTGTGCCAAACATAGGCGGCAGGCACAGCCGCGCCCAAAAATACCCGCCGAAGGCCGGGCGCCAAGATCGTCCAGCGGAAAAGGCCACAAAAGCGGGTGGGCTATAGCCTTGGGGGGCGGGGCTGGCCAACTTCGTCCGCCGGACTCGGAATGGCGCGAGACTTTGCGAGCGCCTCCGTGTGCCAAAAATAGGCACGGGCACAGCCGCGTCCAAAAATACCTGCCCGAAGGCCGGGGCGCCAAGTTCGTCCAGCGGAAAATGGCCACAAAAGCGGGTGGGCTATAGCCCTGGGGGGTGGGGCTGGCCAACTTCGTCCGGCGGACTCGGAATGGCACGAGACTTTGCGAGGCGCCTCCGTGTGTCCAAAAATAGGCCGCGGGCACAGCAGCAAAAATAACCGCCCGAAGGCCCGGGCGCCAAGTTCGTCCAGCGGAAGAGAGGCCACAAAAGCGGGTGGGCCATAGCCTTGCGGGTTGGGGCTGGCCAACAAATCCGGCGGACTCGGAATGGCGCGAGACTTTGCGAGGATCTCCGTGTGCCAAAAATAGGCCCGGGCACAGCCGCGCCCAAAAATACCCGCACGAAGGCCGGGACGCCAAGATCGTCCAGCGGAAAAAGGCCACAAAAGCGGGTGGGCTATAGCCGGGGGGGGTGGGGCTGGCCAACTTCGTCCGCCGGAGTCGGAATGGGACGAGACTTTGCGAGTCACCTCCGTGTGCCAAAAATAGGAAGCGGGCACAGCCGCGCCCAAAAAAAACCGCCCGAAGGCCGGGCGCCAAGTTCGTCCAGCGGAAAGAGGCCACAAAACTGGTGGGCTATAGCCTTGGGGGTTGGGGCTGGCCAACTTTCCGCCGGACTCGGAATGGCGCGAGACTGCGAGGCGCCTCCGTGTGCCAAAAATAGGCCGCGGGTACAGCCGCGCCCAAAAATACCCGCCCGAAGGCCGGGGCGCCAAGTTCGTCCAGCGGAAAAAGGCCACAAAAACGGGTGGGCTATAGCCTTGGGGGGTGGGGCTGGCCAACTTCGTCCGCCGGACTCGGAATGGCATGAGACTTTGCGAGGCATCTCCGTGTGCCAAAAATAGGCCACGGGCACAGCCGCGCCCAAAAATATCCGCCCGAAGGCCGGGGCGCCAAGTGCGTCCAGCGGAAAAAGGCCACAAAAACGGGTGGGCTATAGCCTTGGGGGGTGGGGCTGGCCAACTGCTACCGCCGGACGCGGAATGGCGGGAGACTTGGCGAGGCCCTACCGGGTGCAAAAAATAGGCCAAGGGCACAGCCGCGCCAAAAATACCCGCCCGAAGGCCGGGCGCCAAGTCGTCCAGCGGAAAATGGCCACAAAACCGGGTGGGATACCGCCTTGGGGGGGGGGGTGGCCAACTTCGTCCGCCGGACTCGGAATGGCGCGGAACTTTGCGAGGCGCCTCCGTGTGCCAAAAATAGGCCTTGCGGCACAGCCGCGCCCAAAAATACCCGCCCGAAGGCCGGGCGCCAAGATCGTCCAGCGGAAAATGGCCACAAAAACGGGTGGGCTATAGCCTTGGGGGTGGGGCTGGCCAACTTCGTCCGCCGGACTCGGAATGGCGCGGGAGTGTGCGAGGCGCCTCCGTGTGTAAAAAATAGGCACAGGCACAGCCGCGCCCAAAAATACCCGCCCGAAGGCCGGGGCGCCAAGTTCGTCCAGCGGAAAATGGCCACAAAAACGGGTGGGCTATAGCCGTGGGGGGTGGGGCTGGCCGACTTTGTCCGCCGGACTCGGAATGGCGCTATACTTTGCGAGGCAACTCCGTGTGCCAAAAATTGGCCACGGGCACAGCCGCGCCCAAAAATAACCGCCCGAAGGCCCGGGCGCCAAGTTCGTCCAGCGGAAGAAGGCCACAAAAACGGGTGGGCCATAGCCTTGCGGGTTGGGGCTGGCCAACATCGTCGGCCGGACTCGGAATGGCGGGAGACTTTGCGAGGGATCTCCGTGTGCCAAAAATAGGCCGCGGGCACAGCCGCGCCCAAAAATAACAGCGCGAAGGCCGGGGCGCCAAGTTCGTCCAGCGGAAAAAGGCCACAAAAACGGGTGGGCTATTGCCTTGGGGGGTGGGGCTGGCCGACTTCGTCCGCCGGACTCGGACTGGCGCGAGACTTTGCGAGGCACCTCCGTGTGCCAAAAATAGGACTACGGCACAGCCCCGACCAAAATTTCCCTCCCGATTGCGGGGGCGCCAAGTTCGTGCAGCGGAAAATGGCCACAAAAACGGGTGGGCTATAGCCTTGGGGGGTGGGGCTGGCCAACTTCGTCCGCCGGACTCAGAATGGCGCGAGACTTTACGAGATGCCTCCGTGTGCCAAAATTAGGCCGCGGGCATAGCCGCGCCCAAAAATACCGGCCCGAAGGCCGGGGCGCCAAGTTCGTCCAGCGGAAAATGGCCACAAAAACGGGTGGGCTATAGCCTTGGGGGGTGGGGCTGGCCAACTTCGTCCGCCGGACTCGGAATGGGGCGAGACTTTGCGAGCGGCCTGTACGCTCCAAAAATAGGCCGCGGGCACGGCCGCGCCCAAAAGTAACCGCCCGAAGCGCCAAGTTCGTCCAGCGGAAAAAGGCCACAAAAACGGGTGGGCTATAGCCTTGGGGGGAGGGGCTGGCCGACTTCGTCCGCCGGACTCGGAATGGGGCAAGACTTTGCTAGGCGACTCCGTGTGCCAAAAATAGGCCGCAGGCACAGCCGCGCCCAATAATACCCGCCCGAAGGCCGGGGCGCCAACTTCGTCCAGCGGAAAAAGGCCACAAAAACGGGTGGGCTATAACCTTGGGGGGTGGGGCTGGCCAACTTCGTCCGCCGGACTCGGAATGACGCGAGACTTTGCGAGCCGCCTCCTTGTGCCAAAAATAGGCCGCGGGCACAGCCACGACCAAAAATACCCGCCCGAAGGCCGGGGCACCAAGTTCGTCCAGCGGAAAAATGGCCAAAAAACGGGTGGGCTATAGCCTTGGGGGGAGGGGCTGGCCAACTTCGTCCGCCGGACTCGGAATGGGGTGAGACTTTGCGAGGGGCCTCCGCGTGCCAAAAATAGGCCGCAGACACAGCCGGGCCCAAAAATAACCACTCGAAGGCCGGCGCGTCCAAACCCCCCAGCGGAAAAATGGCCAAAAAACGGGCGGGCTATAGCCTTGGGGGGAGGGGCTGGCCAACTTCGTCCGCCGGACTCGGAATGGGGTGAGACTTTGCGAGCGGCCTCCGCGTGCCAAAAATAGGCCGTCGGCACAGCCGCGCCCAAAAATAACCGCCCGAAGGCCGGGGCGCTAAGTTCGTCCAGCGGAAAAATGGCCAAAAAACGGGTGGGCTATAGCCTTGGGGGGAGGGGTGGCCAACTTCGTCCGCCGGACTCGGAATGGGGTGAGACTTTGCGAGCGTCCTCCGCGTGCCAAAAATAGGCTGCGGGCACATCCACGCCCAAAAATAACCTCCCGAAGTCGGTACGCCAAGTTCATCCAGTGGAAAAATGGCCAAAAAACGGGTGGGCTATAGCCTTGGGAGGAGGGGCTGGCTAACTTCGTCCGCCGGACTCGGAATGGGGCGAGACTTTGCGAGCGGCCCCCGCGTGCCAAAAATAGGCTGTGGGCACAGTCGCGCCCAAAAATAACTGCCCGAAGGCCGGGGCGCCAAGTTCATCCAGCGGAAAAATGGCCAAAAAACGGGTGGGCTACAGCCTTGGGGGGAGGGGCTGGCCAACTTCGTCCGGAGGTGTCGGAATGGGGCGAGACTTTGCGAGCGGCGTCCGCGTGCCAAAAATAGGCCGCGGGCACAGCCGCGCCCAAAAATAACCGCCCTAAGGCCGGGGCGCCAATTACCCCCAGCGGAAAAATGGCCAAAAAACGGGTGGGCTACAGCCTTGGGGGGAGGGGCTGGCCCACTTCGTCCGCCGGACTCGGAATGGAGCGAGACTTTGCGAGCGGCCTCCTTGTGCCAAAAATAGGACACGGGCACCGCCGCGCCCAAAAATAACCGCCCGAAGGCGGGGGCGCCAAGTTAGTCCAGCGGAAAAATGGCCAAAAACGGGTGGGCTATAGCCGTGGGGATGGGCTGGCCCACTTCGTCCGCCGGACTCGGAATGGGGCGAGACTTTGCGAGCGGCCTCCGCGTGCCAAAAATAGGCCGCGGGCACAGCCGCGCCCAAAAATAACCGCCCGAAGGCGGGGGCGCCAAGTTAGTCCAGCGGAAAAATGGCCAAAAACGGGTGGGCTATAGCCGTGGGGGGATGGGCTGGCCAACTTCGTCCGCCGGACTCGGAATGGGGCGAGACTTTACGAGCGGCCTCCGCGTGCCAAAAATAGGCCGCGGGCACAGCCGCGCCCAAAAATAACTGCCCGAAGGCCGGGGCACCAAGTTCGTCCAGCGGAAAAATGGCCAAAAAACTGGTGGGCTATAGCCTTGGGGGAAGGGGCTGGCGTACTTCGTCCGCCGGACTCGGAATGGGACAAGACTTTGCGAGCGGCCTCCGTGTGCCAAAAATAGGCCGCGGGCACAGCCGCACCCAAAAATAACTGCCCGAAGGCCGGGTCGCGAAGTTCGTCCAGCGGAAAAATGGCCAAAAAACGGGTGGGCTATAGCCTAGGGGGGAGGGGCTGGCCAACTTCGTCCGCCGGATTCGGAATGGGGCGAGACTTTGTGAGCTGCATCAGCGTGCCAAAAATAGGCCGCGGGAAAGCCGCGCCAAAAATAACCGCCCGAAGGCCGGGGCGTCAAGTTTTTCCAGCGGAAAAATGGCCAAAAAAAGGGTGGGCTATATCCTTGGGGGGAGGGGCTGGCCAACTTCAAACGCCGGACTCGGAATGGGGTGAGACTTTGCGAGCGGCCTCCGCATGCCAAAAATAGGCTACGGGCATGGCCGTGCCCAAAAATAACCGCCCGAAGGTTGGCGTGCCCAAACCCCCCAGCGGAAAAATGGCCAAAAAACGGGTGGGCTATAGCCTTGGGGGGAGGGGCTGGCCAACATCGTCCGCCGGACTTGGAATGGGGCGAGACTTTGCGAGCGGCCTCCGCATGCCAAAAATAGGCTGCAGGCACAGCCGCGCCCAAAAATAACCCCCCAAAGGCCGGGGCGCCCAAACCTCCCAGCGTAAAATGGCGAAAAAAAAGCGGGTGGGCTATAGCCTTGAGGAGGGGCTGGACAACTTCGTCCGCCGGACTCGGAATGGGGCGAGACTTTGCGGCGGCCTCCGCGTGCCAAAAATTGGCCGCGGACACAGCCGCACCCAAAAATAACCGCCAAAGGCCGGGCGCCAAGGTCGTCCAGCGGAAAAATGGCCAAAAACGGGTGGGCTATAGCCTTGGGGAAGGGCTGGCCAACCGTCCGCGGACTCGGAATGGGGCCAGACTTTGCGGCGGCCTCCGTGTGCCAAAAATAGGCCGGGCACAGCCGCGCAAAAAAATAACCGCCCGAAGGCCGGGCGCCAAGTTCGTCCCAGCGGAAAAATGGCCAAAAACGGGTGGGCTATAGCCTTGGGGGCTGGCCTACTTCCGTCTGCCGGACTCGGAATGGGGCGAGACTTTGCGGCGGCCTCCAGCGTGCAAAAATAGGCCGCGGGGACAGCCGCGCCGAAAAATAACCGCCCGAAGGTCGGCGCGCCCAAACCCCCCAGCGGAAAAATGGCCAAAAAACGGGTGGGCTATAGCCTTGGGGGGAGGGGCCGGCCAACTTCATCCGCCGGACTCGGAATGGGGCGAGACTTTGCGAGCGGCCTCCCATGCCAAAAATAGGCCGCGGGCGCAGCCGCGCCCAAAAATAACCGCCCGAAGGCCGGGGCGACAAGTTCGTCTAGCGGAAAAGTAGCCAAAAAACGGGTGGGCTATAGCCTTGGGGGGAGGGGCCGGCCCACTTCGTCCGGCGGACTCGGAATGGGGCGAGACTTTGAGCGGCCTCCCGTGCCAAAAATAGGCCTTAGGCACAGCCGCGCCCAAAATTAACCGCCCGAAGGCGGGCGCCAAGTTCGTCCAGCGGAAAAATGGCCAAAAGCGGGTGGGCTATAGCCTTGGGGGAAGGGCTGGCCAACCGTCCGCGAGGACTCGGAATGGGGCGAGACTTTGCGAGCGGCTTCCGTGTGCCAAAAATAAGCTGCGGGCACAGCCGCGCCAAAAAATAACTGCCCGAAGGCCGGGGCGCCAAGTTCGTCCAGCGGAATAATGGCCAAAAAACGGGTGGCCTATAGCCTTGGGGGCTGGCCAACCGTCCGCGGACTCGGAATGGGGCGAGACTTTGCGAGCTGCCTCCGCGTGCTAAAAATAGGCCGAGGGGAGAGCTGCGCCAAAAAATAACCGCCCGATGGTCGGCGCGCCCAAACCCCAGCGGAAAAATGGCCAAAAACGGGTGGGCTATAGCCTTGGGGAGAGGGCTTGCCAACTTCGTCCGCCGGATTCGGAATGGGGTGAGGCTGTGCGAGCTGCATCAAGCGTGCCAAAAATAGGCAGCGGGAAAGCCGCGTAAAAATAACCGCCCGAAGGCGGGCGCCAAGTTTGTCCAGCGGAAAAATGGCCAAAAAAAGGGTGGGCTATATCCTTGGGGGGAGGGGCTGGCCAACTTCAAACGCCGGACTCGGAATGGGGCGAGACTTTGCGAGCGGCCTCCGCATGCCAAAAATAGGCTACGGGCATGGCCATGCCCAAAAATAACCGCCCGAAGGTTGTCGTGCCCAAACCCCCCAGCGGAAAAATGGCCAAAAAACGGGTGGGCTATAGCCTTGGGGGGAGGGGCTGGCCAACTTCGTCCGCCGGACTCGGAATGGGAGGAGACTTTGCGAGCGGCCTCTGCGTGCCAAAATTAGCCCGCGGGCACAGCCGCTCCCAAAAATAACCGCCCGAAGGTCGACGCGCCCAAACCGCCCAGCGGAAAAATGGCCAAAAAACGGGTGGGCTATAGCCTTGGGGGAAGGGCTGGCGAACCAAATCCGCCGGACTCGGAATGGGGCGAGACTTTGCGGGGCGGCCTCCGCGTGCCAAAAATAGGCCGCGGGCACAGCCGCGCCCAAAAATAACCGCCCAAAGGCCAGGGCGCCAAGTTCGTCCGGCGGAAAAATGGCCAAAAAACAGGTGGGCTATAGCCTTGGGGAGGCGGGCCCGCCGTCCGACGGACTCGGAATGGGGTAAGACATTGCGAGCGGTTTCCGCATGCCAAAAATAGGCCGTGGGCACAGCCGCGCCCAAAAATAACCGCCCGAAGGCCGGAGCGCCAAGTTCGCCCAGAGGAAAAATGGCCAAAAAATGGGTGGGCTATAGCCTTGGGGGGAGGGGCTGGCCCACTTCGTCCGCCGGACTCGAAATGGGGTAAGACTTTGCGAGCGGCCTCCGCGTGCATAAAATAGGCCGTCGGCACAGCCGCGTCCAAAAATAACCGTCCGAAGGCCGGGGCGCCAAGTTCGTCCAGCAGAAAAATGGCCAAAAAACGGGTGGGCTATAGCCTTGGGGAGGGCTGTCCCACTTCGTCCGCCGGTCTCGGAATGGGAAGAGACTGTGCGAACGGCCTCCGCGTGCCAAAAATAGGCCGCGGGCACAGCCGCGCCCAAAAATCACCGCCCGAAGGCCGGGGCGCCAAGTTCGTCCAGCGGAGAAATGGCCAAAAAACGGGTGGGCTGTAGCCTTGGGGTTAGGGGCTGGCCCACTTCGTCCGCCGGACTCGGAATGGGACGAGACTGTGCGAGCGGCCTCCGCGTGCCAAAAATAGGCTACGGGCACAGCCACGCCCAAAAATAACCGCCCAAAGGTCGGCACGCCCAAACCCCCCAGCGGAAAAATGGCTAAAAAACGGGTGGGCTATAGCCTTGGGGGGAGGGGCTGGCCAACTTCATCCGCCGGACTCGGAATGGGGCGAGACTGTGCGAGCAGCCTCCGTGTGCCAAAAATAGGCCGCGGACACAGCCGCACCAAAAAATAACCGCCCGAAGGCCGGGGGCGTCAAGTTCGTCCGGCGGAAAAATGGCCAAAAACGGGTGGGCTATAGCCTTGGGGGGAGGGGCGGGCCCACTTCGTCCGCCGGACTCGGAAAGGGGTAAGACATTGCGGCGGTTTCCATGAGCCAAAAATAGGCCGCGGCCACAGCCGCACCAAAAAATAACCGCCCGAAGGCCGGGGCGCCAAGTTCGTCCAGTGGTAAAATGGCCAAAAAACGAGTGGGCTATAGCCTTGGGGGGAGGGGCTGGCCAACTTCGTCCGCCGGACTCGGAAAGGGGTAAGACTTTGCGGCGGCCTCCGCGTGCATAAAATAGGCCGTGGGCATAGCGCGCCAAAAATAACCGTCCGAAGGCAGGGCGCCAAGTTCGTCCAGCGGAAAAATGGCCAAAAACGGGTGGGCTATAGCCTTGGGGGAAGGGCTGGCCAACCGTCCGCGGACTCGGAATGGGGCGAGACTGTGCGGCGGCCTCCGCGTGCAAAAATAGGCCGGGCACAGCCAAGCGCAAAAATAACCGCCGAAGGCCGGGGCGCCAAGTTCGTACAACGGAAAAATGGCCAAAAAACGGGTGGGCTATAGCCTTGGGGGGAGGGGCTGGCCCACTTCGTCCGCCGGACTCGTAATGGGGTGATATTTTGCGAGCGGCCTCCGCGTACCAAAAATAGGCCGCGGGCACAGCCGCGTCAAAAAATAACCCCACGAAGGTCGTTGCGCCCAAACCCCCCAGCGGACAAAAATGGCCAAAACACGGGTGGGCTATAGCCTTGAGGGGAGGGGGTGGCCCACTTCCGCCGGACTCGGAATGCGGCGAGACTTTGCGAGTGGTCTCCGCGTACCAAAAATAGGCCGCGCGCACAGCCACGCCCAAAAATAACCCCCCGAAGGTCGTTGCGCCCAAACCCCCCAGCGGAAAAATGGCCAAAAAACGGGAGGGCTATAGCCATGGGGAAGGGGCTGGCCAACCGTCCGCGGACTCGGGATGGGGCGAGACTTTGTGGCGGCCTCCGTGTACCAAAAATAGGCCACGGGCACAGCCGCACCCAAAATAACCGCCCGAAGGTCGGAGCGCCCAAACCCCAGCGGAAAAATGGCCAAAAAACGGGTGGGCTATAGCCATGGGGGGAGGGGCTGGCCAACTTCGTCCGCCGGACTCGGAATGGTGCGAGACTTTGCGAGAGGCCTCCGTGTGCCAAAAATAGGCCGTGGGCACAGCCGCGCCCAAAAATAAACGCCCGAAGGCCGGGGCGCCAAGTTCGTGCCGCGGAAAAATGGCCAAAAAACGGGAGGGCTATAGCCTTGGGGGGAGGGGCTGGCCAACTTCGTCCCCCGGACTCGGAATGGGGAGACACTTTGCGAGCGGCCTCCGCGTACCAAAAATTGTCCGTGGACACAGCCACGCCCAAAAATAACCCCCCGAAGGTCGGCGGGTCCAAACCCCCCAGCGGAAAAATGGCCAAAAAACGGGTGGCCTATAGCCTTGGGGGCTGCCAACTTCGTCCGCCGGACTCGGAATGGGGCGAAACTTTGCGAGCGGCCTCCGCGTGCCAAAAATAGGCCACGGGCACAGCCGCGCCAACAAATAACCCCCCGACGGTCGGCGCGCCCAAACCCCCCAGCGGAGAAATGGCAAAAAAACGGGTGGACTATAGCCTTGGGGGGAGGGGCTGGCCAACTTCGTCCGCCGGACTCGGAATGGGGTAAGACTTTGCGAGCGGCCTCCGTATGCCAAAAATAGGCCGCGGGCACAGCCGCGCCCAAAAATAACTTCCCGAAGGCTGGGGCGCCAAGTTCGTCCAGCGGAAAAATGGCCAAAAAACGGTTGGGCTATAGCGTTGGGGGGAGGGGCTGGCCAACTTCGTCCGGCGGACTCGGAATGGGGCAAGACTTTGCGGCGCGCCTCCAGCGTGCCAAAAATAGGCTGCAGGCACAGTCCCGCCCAAACATAACCGCCCGAAGGCCAGGGCGCCTTGTTCGTCCAGCGGAAAAATGGCCAAAAAACGGGTGGGCTATAGCGTTGGGGGGAGGGGCTGGCCAACTTCGTCCGGCGGACTCGGAATGGGGCGAGACTCTGTGAGCGGCCTCCGCGTGCCAAAAATAGGCTGCAGGCACAGTCGCGCCCAAACATAACCGCCCGAAGGCCGGGGCGCCAAGTTCGTCCAGCGGAAAAATGGCCAAAAAAGGGGTGGGCTATAGCCTTGGGGGGAGGGGCTGGCCATCTTCGTCCGCCGGACTCGGAATAGGGCGAGACTTTGAGAGCGGCCTCCGCGTACCAAAATTTGGCCGCGGACACAGCCGCGCCCAAAATAACCCGCCGAAGGTAGGCGCGCTGAAACCCCCCAGCGGAAAAATGGCCAAAAAACGGGTGGGCTATAGCCTTGGGGGGAGGGGCTGGCCAACTTCGTCCGCCGGACTCGGAATGGGGTGAGACTTTGCGAGCGGCCTCCGCATGCCAAAAATAGGCCACGGACACAGCCGCGCCCAAAAATAACCCCCCGACTGTCGGCGCGCCCAAACCCCCCAGCGGAAAAATGGCAAAAAAACGGGTGCACTATAGCCTTGGGGGGAGGGGCTGGCCAACTTCGTCCGCCGAACTCGGAATGGGGCAAGACTTTCCAAGCGGCCTCCGTATGCCAAAAATAGGCCGCGGGCACAGCCGCGCCCAAAAATAACTGCCCGAAGGCCGGGGCGCCAAGCTCGTCCCGCGGAAAAATGGCCAAAAAACGGGAGGGCTATAGCCTTGGGGGGAGGGGCTGGCCAACTTCGTCCGCCGGACTCGGAATGGGGCGAGACTTTTCGAGCGGCCTCCGCGTGCCAAAAATAGGCCGGGGGCACAGCCGCGCCCAAAAATAACCGCCCGAAGGCCGGGGCGCCATGTTCGACCAGCGGAAAAATGGCAAAAAAACGGGTGGGCTATAGCCTTGGGGGGAGGGGCCGGCACACTTCGTCCGCCGGACTAGGAATGGGGCGAGACTTTGCGAACGGCCTCCGTGTGCCAAAAATAGGCCGCGGGTACTGCCGTACACAAAAATAACCGCCCGAAGGCCGGGGCGCCAATTTTGTCCAGCGGAAAAATGGCAAAAAAACGGGTGGGCTATAGCCTTGGGGGGAGGGGCTGGCCAACTTCGTCCGCCGGACTCGGAATGGGGCGAGACTTTGCGAGCAGCCTCCGCGTGCCAAAAATAGGCCACGGGCACAGCCGCGCCCAAAAATAACCCCCCGAAGGTCGGCGCGCCCAAACCCCCCAGCGGAAAAATGGCCAAAAGCGGGTGGGCTATAGCCTTGGGGGAGGGGCTGGCCCACCGTCCGCCCGGACTCGGAATGGGGCGAGACTTTGCGAGTGGCCGCCGAGTGCCAAAAATAGGCCGCGGGCACAGCCGCGCCCAAAAATAACCCCCCGAAGGTCGGCGCGCCCAAACCCCCCCGCGGACAACTGGCCCCAAAACGGGTGGGCTATAGCCTTGGGGGGAGAGGCTGGCCAACTTCATCCGCCGGACTCGGAATGGCGAGAGACTTTGCGATCAGCCTACGTGTGCCAAAAACAGGCCCCATACACATCCGTGCCCAAAAATAACCACCCGAAGGCCGGGGCGCCAAGTTCGTCCAGCGGTGAAAGGCCACAAAAACGGGTGGGCTATAGCCTTGGCGGGTGGGGCTGGCCAACTTCGTCCGCCGGACTCGGAATGGCGCGAGACTTTGCGAGAGGCCTACGTGTGCCAAAAATAGGCCCCGGACACAGCCACGCCCAAACGCCAGGGCGCCAAGTTCGTCCAGCGGAAAAAGGCCACAAAAACGGGTGGGCTATAGCCTTGGGGGGTGGGGTTGGCCAACTTCGTCCGCCGGACTCGGAATGGAGCGAGACTTTGCGAGCGGCCTCCATGTGCCAAAAATAATCCCCGGGCACAGCCGCGCCCAAAAATAACCGCCCGAAGGCCGGGGCGCCAAGTTCGTCCAGCGGAAAAAGGCCACAAAAACGGGCGGGCTATACCTTGAGGGGTGGGGCTGGCCAAGTTCGTCCGCCGGACTCGGAATGGCGCAAGACTTTGCGAACGGCATCCGTGTGCCAAAAATAGGACCCGGGCACAGCCGCCCCCAAAAATACCCGCCCGAAGGCCGGGGCGCCACGTTCGTCCCAGCGGACGAGGAGCCCTAAAAGGGCTGGGCTATAGCCTTGGGGGTGGGGCTGGCCAACTTCGTCCGCCGGACTCGGAATGGCGCGAGACTTTGCGAGCGGCCTCCGTCTGCCAAAAATAGGCCCCGGGCCCAGCCGTACCCAAAAATAACCGCCCGAAGGCCGGGGCGCCACGTTCGTCCAGCGTAAAAAGGCCACAAAAACAAGAGGGCTATAGCCTTGGGGGGTGGGGCTGGCCAACTTCATCCGCCGGACTCGGAATGGCGCGAGACTTTGCGAGCAGCCTCCGTGTGCCAAAAATAGGCCACGGGCACAGCCGCGCCCAAAAATAACCGACCGAAGGCCGCGGCGCCAAGTTCGTCCAGCGGAAAAAGGCCCCAAAAATGGGTGGTCTATAGCCTTGGGGGGTGGGGCTGGCCAACTTCGTCTGCCGGACTCGGAATGGCGCGAGACTTTACCTACGCCATCCGTGTGCAAAAAATAGGCCCCGGGCACAGCCGCGCCCAAAAATAACCGCCCGAAGGCCGCGGCGCCAAGTTCGTCCAATGAAAAAAGGCCCAAAAATTGGGTGGGCTATAGCCTTGGGGGGTAGGGCTGTCCAACTTCGTCCGCCGGGCTCGGAATGGCGCGAGACTTTGCGAGCAGCCTCCGTGTGCCAAAAATAGGCCCCGGGCACAGCCGCGCCCAAAAATAACCACCCGAAGGCCGGGGCGCCAAATTCGTCCAGCGGAAGAGGGCCACAAAAACGGGTGGGCTATAGCCTTCGGGGGTGGGGCTGGCCAACTTCGTCCGCCGGACTCGGAATGGCGCGAGACTTTGCGAGCGGCCGCCGTGTGCCAAAAATAGGCCCCGGACACAGCCGCGCCCAAAAATAACCGCCCGAAGGCCGGGGCGCCAAGTTCGTCCAGCGGAAAAAGGTCACAAAAACGGGTGGGCTCTAGCCTTGGGGGGTGGGGCTGGCCAACTTCGTCCCCCGGACTCGGAATGGCGTAAGACTTTGCGAGCGGCCTCCGTGTGCCAAAAATAGGCCCGGGGCACGGCCGCGCCCAAAAATAACCACCGAAAGGCCGGGGCGCCAAGTTCGTCAAGCGGAAAAAGCCCACAAAAACGGGTGGGCTATAGCCTTGGGGGGTGGGGCTGGCCCACTTCGTCCGCCGGACTCGGAATGGCGCGAGACTTTGCGAGCGGCTTCCTTGTGCCAAAAATAGGCCGCGGGCACTGCCGTGCCCAAAAATAACCGCCCGAAGGCCGGGTTGCCAAGTTCGTCCAGCGGAAAAAGGCCACAAAAACGGGTGGGCTATAGCCCTGGGGGGTGGGCCTGGCAAACTTCGTCCGCCGAACTCGGAATGGCGCGAGACTTTGCGAGCGGCCTCCGTGTTCCAAAAATAGGACCCGGTCAAAGCCGCACCCAAAAATAGCCGCCCTAAGGCTGGGGCGCCGAGTTCGTCCAGCGCAAAAAGGCCACAAAAACGGGTGGGCTATAGCCTTGGGGGGTGGGTCTGGCCGACTTCGTCCGCCGGAATTGGAATGGCGCCAGACTTTGTGAGCGGTCTCCGTGTGCCAACAAAAGGCCCCGGGCTCAGCCGTGCCCAAAAATAACTGCCCAAAGGCCGGGGCGCCAAGTTCGTCAAGCGGAAAAAGCCCACAAAAACGGGTGGGCTATAGCCTTGGGGGGTGGGGCTGGCCCACTTCGTCCGCCGGACTCGGAATGGCGCGAGACTTTGCGAGCGGCCTTCGTGTGCCAAAACTAGGCCCCGGACACAGCCGCGTACAAAAATAACCGCCCGAAGGCCGGGGCGCCAAGTTCGTCCAGCGGAAAAAGGCCACAAAAACGGGTGGGCTATAGCCTTGGGGGGTGGGGCTGGCCCACTTCGTCCGCCGGACTCGGAATGGCGCGAGACTTTGCGAGCGGCCTTCGTGTGCCAAAACTAGGCCCCGGACACAGCCGCGTACAAAAATAAC
The DNA here is from genome assembly GCA_030444885.1 of Citrus sp. QX-2021. NCBI lineage: Eukaryota > Viridiplantae > Streptophyta > Magnoliopsida > Sapindales > Rutaceae > Citrus > Citrus sp. QX-2021. Next base: position 16,652 of record JAUJEF010000457.1, on the reverse strand, counting down.
CGCCCGAAGGCCGGGGCGCCATGTTCGTCCAGCGGAAAAAGGCCACAAAAACGGGTGGGCTATAGCCTTGGGGGCTGGGGCTGGCCAACTTCGTCCGCCGGACTCGGAATGGCGCGAGACTTTGCGAGCGGCCCCCGTTTGCCAAAAATAGGCCGCGGGCACTGCCGTGCCCAAAAATAACCGCCGAAGGCCGGGTTGCCAAGTTCGTCCAGCGGAAAAAGGCCACAAAAACGGGTGGGCTATAGCCACAGGTGGGCACAGCAAACTTCGTCCGCCGAACTCGGAATGGCACGAGACTTTGCGAGCGGCCTCCGTGTGCCAAAAATAGGACCCGGGCACAGCCGTACCCAAAAATAGCCGCCCTATTGCCGGGGCGCCAAGTTCGTCCAGCGGAAAAAGGCCACAAAAATGGGTGGGCTATAGCCTTGGGGGGTGGGCCTGGCAAACTTCGTCCGCCGAACTCGGAATGGCACGAGACTTTGCGAGCGGCCTCCGTGTGCCAAAAATAGGCCCCGGGCAAAGCCGCGCCCAAAAATAACCACCGAAAGGCCGGGGCGCCTAGTTCGTCCAGCGGAAAAAGGTCACAAAAACGGGTGGGCTATAGCCCTGGGGGGTGGGCCTGGCCCACTTCGTCCGCCGCACTCGGAATGGCGCGAGACTTTGCGAGCGGCCTCCGTGTGCCAAAAATAGGCCCCGGGCACAGCCGCACCCAAAAATAACCGGCCAAAGGACGGGGCGCCAAGTTCGTCCAGCGGAAAAAGGCCAGAAAAACGGGTGGGCTATAGCCTTGGGGGGTGGGGTTGGCCACCTTCGTCCGCCGGACTAGGAATGGCGCGAGACTTTGTGAGCGGTCTCCGTGTGCGAAAAATAGGCCCCGGGCACAGACGCGCCCAAAACTAACTGCCCGAAGTCTGGGGCCCCAAGTTCGTGCAGCGGAAAAAGGCCAGAAAAACGGGTGGGCTATAGCCTTGGGGGGTGGGGCTGACCAACTTCGTCCGCCGGACTCGGAATGGCGCGAGACTTTGCGAGCAACCTCCGTGTGCCAAAAAGAGGCCCCGGGCACAGCCGCGCCCAAAAATAACCACCCGAAGGCCGGCGCGCCACGTTCGTCCAGCGGAGATAAGCCACAAAAATGGGTGGGCTATAGCCTTGGGGGGTGGGCTTGGCCCACTTCGTCCGCCGGACTCGGAATGGCGCGAACCTTTGCGAGCGGCCTCCGTGTGCCAAAAATAGGCCCCGGGCACAGCCGCGCCCAAAAATAACCGCCCGAAGGCCGCGGCGCCAAGTTCGTCCAGCGGAAAAAGTCCATAAAAACGGGTGGGCTATAGCCTTGGGGGGTGGGGCTGGCCGACTTCGTCCGCCGGACTCGGAATGCCACGAGACTTTGCGAGGGGCCTCTGTGTGCATAAAATCGGCCGCGGCCAAAGCCGCGCCCAAAAATAACCGCCCGAAGGCCGGGGCGCCAAGTTCGTCCAGCGGAAAAAGGCCACAAAAACGGGTGGGCTATAGCCTTGGGGGGTGGGGCTGGCCAACTTCATCCGCAGGACTCGGAATGGCGCGAGACTTTGCGAGCAGCCTCCGTGTGCCAAAAATAGGCCCCATGCACAGCCGCGCCCAAAAATAACCGCCCGAAAGCCGGGGTGCCAAGTTCGTCCAGCGGAGAAAGGCCACAAAAACGGGTGGGCTATATCCTTGGGGGGTGGGGCTGGCCAACTTCATTCGCAGGACTCGGAATGGCGCGAGACTTTGCGAGCAGCCTCCGTGTGCCAAAAATAGGCCCCATGCACAGCCGCGCCCAAAAATAACCGCCCGAAGGCCGGGGCGCCAAGTTCGTCCAGTGGAGAAAGGCCACAAAAACGGGTGGCCTATAGCCTTGGGGCGTGGGGCTGGCCAACTTCGTCCGCCGGACTCGGAATGGCGCGAGACTTTGCGAGCGGCCTACGTGTGCCAAAAACAGGCCCCATACACATCCGCGCCCAAAAATAACCGAACGAAGGCCGCGGCGCCAAGTTCGTCCAGCGGAGAAAGGCCACAAAAACGGGTGGGCTATAGCCTTGGCGGGTGGGGCTGGCCAACTTCGTCCGCCGGACTCGGAATGGCGCGAGACTTTGCGATCGTCCTCCGTGTGCCAAAAATAGGCCCCGGGCACAGCCACACCCAAAAATAACCGCCCGAAGGCCGGGGCGCCAAGTTCGTCCAGCCGAAAATGGCCACAAAAACGGGTGGGCTATAGCCTTGGGGGGGTGGGGCTGGCCAACTTCGTCCCCCGGACTCGGAATGGCGCGATACTTTGCGAGCGGCCTCCGTGTGCTAAAAATAGGCCCCGGGCACAGCCGCGCCCAAAAATAACCGCCCGAAGGCCGGGGCGCCAAGTTCGTCCAGCGGAAAAAGGCCACAAAAACGGGTGGGCTATAGCCTTGGGGGGTGGGGCTGGCCCACTTCGTCCGCCGGACTCGGAATGGCGCGAGACTTTGCGAGCGGCCTCCGTGTGCCAAAAATAGGCCCCATACACAGCCGCGCCCAAAAATAACCGCCCGAAGGCCGGGGCCCCAAGTTCGTCCAGCGGAAAAAGGCCACAAAAACGGGTGGGCTATAGCCTTGCGGGATGGGGCTGGCCAGCTTCGTCCGCCGGACTCGGAATGGCGCGAGACTTTGTGAGCAGCCTCCGTGCCAAAAATAGGCCCCGGGCACAGCCGCGCCCAAAAATAACCGCCCGAAGGCCGGGGAGCCAAGTTCGTCCAGCGGAAAAAGGCCACAAAAACGGGTGGGCTATAGCCTTGGGGGGTGGGGCTGGCCCACTTCGTCCGCCGGACTCGGAATGGCGCGAGACTTTGCGAGCGGCCTCCGTGTGCCAAAAATAGGCCCCATACACAGCCGCGCCCAAAAATAACCGACCGAAGGCCGGGGCGCCAATTTCGTCCAGCGGAAAAAGGCCACAAAAACGGGTGGGCTATAGCCTTGGGGGGTGGGGCTGGCCAACTTCGTCCGCCGGACTCGGAATGGCGCGAGACTTTGCGAGCATCCTCTGTGTGCCAAAAATAGGCCCCGGGCACAGCCGCGCCCAAAAATAACCGCCCGAAGGCCGGGGCGCCAAGTTCGTCCAGCGGAAAAAGGCCACAAAAACGGGTGGGCTATAGCCTTGGGGGGTGGGGCTGGCCTACTTCGTCCGCCGGACTCGGAATGCCGCGAGACTTTGCGAGGGGCCTCCGTGTGCCAAAAATAGGCCGCGGGCAAAGCCTCGCCCAAAAATAACCGACCGAAGGCCGGGGCGCCAAGTTCGTCCAGCGGAAAAAGGCCGCAAAAACGGGTGGGCTATAGCCTTGGGGGGTGGGGCTGGCCAACTTCGTCCGCCGGACTCGGAATGGCGCGAGACTTTGCGAGCGGCCTTCGTGTGCCAAAAATAGGCCCCGGGCACAGCCGCGCCAAAAAATAACCACCCGAAGGCCGAGTCGCCAAGTTCGTCCAGAGGAAAAAGGCCACAAAAACGGGTCGGCTATAGCCTTGGGGGGTGGGGCTGTCCAACTTCGTCCGCCCGACTCGGAATGGCGCGAGAGTTTGCGAGGCACCTCCGTGTGCCAAAAATAGGCCGCGGACACGGCCGCACCCAAAAATACCTGCTCGAAGGCCGCGGCGCCAGGTTCGTCCAGCAGAAAAAGGCCACAAAAACGGGTGACCTATAGCCTTGGGGGGTGGGGCTGGCCAACTTCGTTCGTCGTGCTCGGAATGGCGCGAGACTTTACGAGGCGCCTCCGTGTGCTAAAAATAGGCCGTGCGCACAGCCGCGCCCAAAAATACCCGCCTGAAGGCCGGGGCGCCAAGTTCGTCCAGCGGAAAAAGGCCGCAAAAACGGGTGGGCTATGGCCTTGGGGGGTGGGGCTGGCCAACTTCGTCCGCCGGACTCGGAATGGCGCGAGACTTTGCGAGCGGCCTCCGTGTGCCAAAAATAAGCCGCGGGAACAGCCGCGCCCAAAAATACCCGCCCGAAGGCCGGGGCGCCAAGTTCGTCCAGCGGAAAATGGCCACAAAAACGGGTGGGCTATAGCCATGGGGGATGGGGCCGGCCAACTTCGTCCTCCGGACTCGGAATGGCGCGAGACTTTGCGAGGCACCTCCATGTGCCAAAAATAGGCCGCGGACACAGCCGCGCCCGAAAATACCCCCCCGAACGCCGGGGCGCCAAGTTCGTCCAGCGGAAAATGGCCACAAAACCGGCTGGGCTATAGCCTTGGGGGGTGGGGTTGGCCAACTTCGTCCGCCGGACTCGGAATGGCGCGAGATTTTGTGAGGTGCCTCCGTGTGCCAAAAATAGGTCGCGGGCACAGCCGCGCCCAAAAATACCCGCCCGAAGGCCGCGGCTCCAAGTTCGTCCAGCGGAAAAAGGCCACAAAAACGGGTGGGCTATAGCCTTGGGGAGTGGGGCTGGCCGACTTCGTCCGCCAGACTCGGAATGGAGCGAGACTTTGCGAGCAGCCTCCGTGTGCTGAAAATAGGTCTCGGGCACAGCCGCGTCCAAAAATAACCGCCCGAAGGCCGGGGCGCCAAGTTCGGCCAGCAAAAAAATGCCACAAAAACGGGTGGGCTATAGCCTTGGGGGGTGGGGCTGGCCAACTTCGTCCGCCGGACTCGGAATGGCGCGAGACTTTGCGAGCAGCCTCCGTGTGCCAAAAATAGGCACCGGGCACAGCCGCGCCCAAAAATAACCGCCCGAAGGCCGGGGCGCCAAGTTCGTCCAGCGGAAAAAGGCCACAAAAACGGGTGGGCTATAGCCTTGGGGGGTGGGGATGGGCAACTTCGTCCGCCGGACTCGGAATGGCGCGAGACTTTGCGAGCGGTCTCCGTGTGCCAAAAATAGGCCCCGGGCACAGCCGCGCCCAAAAATAACCGCCCGAAGGCCGGGGCGCCAAGTTCGTCCAGCGGAAAAAGGCCACAAAAACGGGTGGGCTATAGCCTTGGGGGTGGGGATGGCCAACTTCGTCCGCCGGACTCGGAATGGCGCGAGCCTTTGCGAGCGGCCTCCGTGTGCCAAAAATAGGACCCGGCACAGCCGCGCCAAAAATAACCGCCCAAGGCCAGGCGCCAAGGTCGTCCAGCGGAAAAAGGCCACAAAAACGGGTGGGCTATAGCCTTGGGGGGTGGGGCTGGCCAACTTCGTCAGCCGGACTCGGAATGGCGCGAGACTTTGTGAGCGGCCTCCGTGTGCCAAAAATAGGCCCCGGGCACAGCCGCGCCCAAAAATAACTGTTGTGCAAATTTTAATGTACTCGCAAGCGCACGAATCTATTGTAGTGTAGATCAATGGTGATTTAGTGTCGATCCCACGAGGAGGTGGATTTTAATTATATATAGAATTAATTTTGTAAATGGGTGATTGGATTTGTGGTGGAAATGGTTTGGAATATGCTAAAACTTAAATTAAAATGGCGAGAATAAATTCTAAAATTGGAATTGCAATGGAGAGAATGAATTGAAGCGAAAATTCTATTAAATTGACGTACTTGGGTATCAGGATCCGTATCAACATGCATCATGGGCTAAATAATCCGTATTAATTCCAATTAAATCATGAGGGGGAATCCACACCTCATGAACCATGCTCTAATCAATATGGTGCTAAGGGCTTATCGTGCCAAATAATAATAACCTTGTACTAGAGGGCCGGTAAAACCAAGGCGGTACTAGACAAGATTAGTATTATTTGTCGACGAAAAGTCAAAACATCCACAAAAACTAGAGGGGAAGAGAAAATAAATTTACCAAATTAAGCCCATGACACATGTTGAGACTTCACCTTCAACCCAAGCTTGAAAGGAAATTAGCTACTCATAATTGAACTAGGGGCAAAATGGGAATTTATTAAAATACGAAGAAAATACAAGATGGAGAAGGAATTACAGAAAATGGATCCCAAAAATGGATTCAGAGATATCAAATTAGGGGGGAGAGGCCCCCTTTTTATAGATACATGGAGTAAATCATGGCCATCGGATTAAAAACAGTTTGGACGCTCAGGATTGCGCCACGTCATCAGTCAACAGTCCACGGTTTGACCACGCGGATGAACAGTAACGCGGTTTGGTTGAAAATAATCCTGTGTGATGCATGCACCGTACGCGAGATTTTTCGTCCACTAATATGCTGCCACGTCACCATCAACAGTATATAAGAATTTTAGTCCAACAGGATCGTGACACCTCATCAGTCAATGCCACGTCATCGGTCAATGCCACGTCATCGATCCGTCTATGTGAACAGTGTCGTGAACGATGAACGTGTAAACGATCTGCACTGCCGTGAATAGTACCGTACATGTGAATAGTGCCATTTTTTCTTTTATGCTCCTCCTAAGGTTTTCGACCGTCCTGAGTTCAAAAGTGAAGTCCGTTTTGCCGTCCCGATCTCTCCTTTATTGTGAAATGACTATAATGCCCCTAAAATACATAAATTACTTAATTAAAATAAAACACACGTAATTAAATCACAAGAATGTTAAATAAATAAAAGTAAGGGTTGTTAGTAAAACTTGAAATGTAAAATGACAGTTTTCTCCTTTATAAATATACATTTTCTAACACTCAACACACCCCAACTAAATTATTGCTAGTCCCTAGCAAATAAAGCGAAAACAAAATTCAAATTCAAAATATATATATATGTTTTTTAGAAACACTTGTGTTTATTCAATCAGATTAATGATAGCAATCAAATAAAAGTATAAGCATTATCTCCATCTAAAGCAACATCACACCCACATCAACCATCCACATGAATCAAATGAATAGACTTTGTTATAGCTACTTTCAAGAATGACATGTCAAACCCCAAAATCTCACTGGAAGTAGTGACACTCTCACAAAGAAATTAAACCTAATAAAAATAGTCACTCCAATGAATGGTAATTGAGAGAAAATAATGAAGAAGTGATATCACATGCTCTCACCAAGATGAAATAAATATGCCTCACCTTTAAAAATAATACGATCTCAAGTCAAATAAAAACTGTTAGTCAACCCAATTTATTTATTTATTTATTTTTATATACACCACTACATCATTTTAGCCCATATAACTAGCTTCTACTTCAGATTATAGTTCCCTAAAATTAGGAAGGACTTTTATTAGGATGTAACGTAGGCTAGGGACATGGTTAACAAAGAAAGGAAATAAGGAAAACAAAGTGTATGTTTGAGAAAAATGCAGAGAATTTTTTTTTTTTTTGGAAGTTGCAAGGTGGATTTCACCTATTATTGTTATTTTTATTCTTTTGAAACAACAATTTTTTTTTTTTTGCTTTTGTTTGGCATAACTTCACTGACAAATATAATTATTTACATTTTCTCAAACATAAATAGGTGATGGAACTTATAAGACATTGGGTAATACTCCAAATCAGAGTGGGTCAAGATGATAAGTTGACAAAGAAAATGTTTTTTTTTTTTAAAAAAAGGCTCAAAAGGGTTAACTATGGATATTTAATAAAAGGGATGGCTAGAAAGGCTCAAACGGATCAAAGATGGCCTTTCCATCGTCTTTTAGGGCTCTAAATAATCTTCCATATCTACTAGTTAGATGGGCCTCCAAATGTAGCAACACACTTTTTTTTTTTTTTTTTACAATTTTTTTTTAAGGGTTAACTCAAAAGAAATCTAGAGATCGTGTATACAATAATAAACTGTTAAGCTGTATAAAGAATGGGCAAAAGGGTTACTCTCTAAGAAAAATGATAGGCTCAAAAACTCACTTGGTATTTATTATGACATGTTCATTCTTTCAAGCAACTCATATTTGTCTCCGACATCAACATGTAGAGTAGCAAACATAATGTAACATCACTTAAGACCAAAGATAATACAAATACTAAAATTTGAAATTAATCATGTCATCCAATGTTAAAACAAATCACACAATTGTTTTTTTTTTTAAACAACATTCTACCCCCCAACCTATTCTAAACATGAAAGGAAAATATGCATGCAGAAATGTGAAAATGATGCATAAAAACTAATTAGAAAAGTTACACTTAAAATGATAGAAAACGAAAATGAATTTTTTTTTTTTTAACTTAGAAGATGCGTTTCTAGAGGCACTACACTCCATATTCAGCCATCTTCGACTCAAAAGTTGGAAAATGTATATTTATAGAGGAGAAATTAAAAAGAAGAAGCAAAAATGAACATCAAAACTTAATAATAAGAAAAAGAAATTTTTATTTTTTATTTTTTATTTTTTTATTTTTATTTTTAATCAATGAAGATGCGTTTAGAGGCACTACACTCCATATTCAGCCATCTTCAACACAAAAAGTTAGCAACAGTTAGTTTCTACAACAAAAAATTAGTACAAACTTAACCAAGATTCCACAATTGTCGACTATTCCCTCCACCCAACCAGAACGAAACATTGTCCTCAATGTTTAAAAGGAAAGAAGTAGAGTTTAGAAGACATCACTCAGGTGGTGCAACACGAAGAAAATATTTACAAAGTGGAGAGTTAAATCTAATTTGTACTTCTTACTGCTGCTTTCTTTATTACCATCATTATTTGGTCGCTCCAACACAAAGGTCCGGGGTTTGGCTCAGTCTAAAAGCTTATAATGCATCAAGTAGCTCATTAGCGGTGTGAGCACAAATAAAAAGTTTTTTCGCATGGGAAGGAATGAAGTAGTTTTTATTGCATGGTTAAGAAATGCGATAAAGCCATCATAAAAGTTATTGACATTTAACAAACCGATGGGTTTCTGGTGGATGTGCAGATGAGCCCAAGATGCTAGTGTGATAAGTGCCTCTAGTGTTGCAAGATCTCCTGGAAGGAAACTAAAAGTCCACAAACACGGGTGGGCTATAGCCTTGGGGGGTGGGGCTGGCCAACTTCTTCCGCCGGACTCGGAATGGCGCGAGACTTTGCGAGGCGCCTCCGTGTGCCAAAAATAGGCCGCGGGCACAGCCGCGCCCAAAAATACCCACCCGAAGGCCGCGGAGCCAAGTTCGTCCAACAGAAAAAGGCCACAAAAACGGGTGGCCGCGCCCAAAAATACCCACCCGAAGGCCGCGGCGCCAAGTGTGTCCAGCGGAAAAAGGCCACAAAAACGGGTGGGCTATAGCCTTGGGGGGTGGGGCTGGCCAACTTCGTCCGCCGGACTCGGAATGGCACGAGACTTTGCGAGGCGCCTCCGTGTACCAAAAATAGACCGCGGGCACAGCCGCGCCCAAAAATACTCGCCCGAAGGCCGCGGCGCCAAGTTCGTCCAGCGGAAAAAGGCCACAAAAATAGTTGGGCTAGAGCCTTGGGGGGTGGGGCTGCCCGACTTCGTCCGCCGGACTCGGAATGGCGTGAGACTTTGTGAGGTGCCTCCGTGTGCCAAAAATAGGCCGCGAGCACAGCCGCGCCCAAAAATACCCGCCCGAAGGCCGCGGCGCCAAGTTCGTCCAGAGGAATAAGGCCACAAAAACGGGTGGGCTATAGCCTTGGCGGGTAGGGCTGGCCGACTTCGTCCGCCGGACTCGGAATGGCGCGAGACTTTGCGAGGCACCTCCGTGTGCCAAAAATAGGACGCGGGCACAGCCATGCCCAAAAATACCCGCCCAAAGGCCGTGGCGCCAAGTTCGTCCAACGGGAAAAGGCCACAAAAACGGGTGGGCTATAGCCTTGGGGGGTGGGGCTGGCCAACTTCGTCCGCCGGACTCGGAATGGCACGAGACTTTGCGAGGTGCCTCCGTGTGCCAAAAATAGGCTGCGGGCACAGCCGCGCCCAAAAATACCCGCCCGAAGGCCGCGGCGCCAAGTTCGTCCAGCGGAAAAAGGCCACAAAAACGGGTGGGCTATAGCCTTGGGGGGTGGGGCTGGCTAACTTCGTCCGCCGGACTCGGAATGGCGTGAGACTTTGCGAGGCGCCTCCGTGTGCCAAAAATAGGCCGCGAGCACAGCCGCGCCCAAAAATACCCGCCCGAAGGCCGCGGCGCCAAGTTCGTCCAGAGGAATAAGGCCACAAAAACGGGTGCGCTATAGCCTTGGGGGGTGGGGCTGGCCCACTTCGTCAGCAGGACTCGGAATGGCGCGAGAGTTTGCGAGGCGCCTCTGTGTGCCAAAAATAGGCCGCGGGCACATCCGTACCCAAAAATACCCGACCGGGCAGCGCGGCGCCAAGTTCGTCCAGCGGAAAAAGGCCACAAAACGGGTGGGCTATAGCCTTGGGGGTGGGGCTGGCCTACTTCGTACGCCGGACTCGGAATGGCGCGAGACTTTGCGAGGCGCCTCCGTGTACCAAAAATAGGCAGCGGGCACAGCCGCGGCAAAAAATACCCGCCCGAAGGCCGCGGCGCCAAGTTCGTCCAGCGGAAAAAGGCCACAAAAACGGGTGGGCTATAGCCTTGGGGGGTGGGGCTGGCTAACTTCGTCCGCCGGACTCGGAATGGCGTGAGACTTTGCGAGGCGCCTCCGTGTGCTGTGGCCAATAGGCCGCGGGCAGAGCCGCACCCAAAAATACCCGCCCGAGGCCGCGCGCCAAGTTCGTCAAGCGGAAAAAGGCCACAAAAACGGATGGGCTATTGCCTTGGGGGGTGGGGCTGGCCAAATTCGTCCGCCGGACTCGGAATGGCGCGAGACTTTGTGAGGCACAACCGTGTGCCAAAAATAGGCCGCGGCCACAACCACGCCCAAATATACCCGCCCGAAGGCCGCGGCGCCAAGTTCGTCCAGCGGAAAAAGGCCACAAAAACGGGTGGGCTATAGCCTTGGGGGGTGGGGCTGGCCAATTTCGTCCGCCGGACTCGGAATGGCGCAAGATTTTGCGAGGCACCTCCGTGTGCCAAAAATAGGCCGCGGGCACAGCCGCGCCCAAAAATACCCGCCCGAAGGCCGCGGCGCCAAGTTCGTCCAGCGGAAAAAGGCCACAAAAACGGGTGGGCTATAGCCTTGGGGGGTGGGGCTGGCCAATTTCGTCCGCCGGACTCTGAATGGGGCGAGACTTTGCGAGCGGCCTCCGCGTGCCAAAAATAGGCCACGGGCACAGCCGTACCCAAAAATAACCGCCCGAAGGTCGGCGCGCCCAAACCCCCCAGCGGAAAAATGGCAAAAAAACGGGTGGGCTATAGCCTTTGGGGGAGGGGCTGGCCAACTTCGTCCGCCGGACTCGGAATGGGGCGAGACTTTGCGAGCGGCCTCCGCGGGCCAAAAATAGGCCACGGGCACAGCCGTGCCCAAAAATAACCGCCCGAAGGTCGGCGCACCCAAACCCCCCAGCGGAAAAATGGCCAAAAAATGGGTGGGCTATAGCCTTGGGGGGAGGGGCTGGCCAACTTCGTCCGCCGGACTCGCAATGGGGAGAGACTTTGCTAGCGGCCTCCGCGTGCCAAACATAGGCCGCGGGCACAGCCGCGCCCAAAAATAACCGCCCAAAGGCCGGGGCGCCAAGTTCGTCCAGCAGAAAAATGGCCAAAAAACAGGTGGGCTATAGCCTTGGGGGGAGGGGCTGGCCCACTTCGTCCGCCGGACTCTGAATGGGGCGAGACTTTGCGAGCGGCCTCCGCGTGCCAAAAATAGGCCGCGGGCACAGCCGCGCCCAAAAATAACAGCCCGAAGGCCGGGGCGCCAAGGTCGTCCAGCGGAAAAATGGCCAAAAAACGGGTGGGCTATAGCCTTGGGGGGAGGGGCTGGCCAACTTCGTCCGCCGGACTGGGAATGGGGCGAGACTTTGCGAGCGGCCTCCGCGTGCCAAAAATAGGCCGCGGGCACAGCTGCGCCCAAAAAGAACCGCCCGAAGGCCGGGGAGCCAAGTTCGTCCAGCGGAAAAATGGCAAAAAAACGGGTGGGCTATAGCCTTGGGGGGAGGGGCTGGCCAACTTCGCCCGCCGGACTCGGAATGGGGCGAGACTTTGCGAGCGGCCTCCGCGTGCCAAAAATAGGCCGCGGGCACAGCCGCACCCAAAAATAACAGCCCGAGGGCCGGGTCGCCAAGGTCGTCCAGCGGAAAAATGGCCAAAAAACGGGTGGGCTATAGCCTTGGGGGGAGGGGCTGGCCAACTTCGTCCGCCGGACTCGCAATGGGGCGAGACTTTGCGATCGGCCTCCGCGTGCGAAAAATAGGCCGTGGCCACGGCCGCGCCCAAAAATCACCGCCCGAAGGCCGGGCACCAAGTTCGTCCCAGCGGAAAAATGGCCAAAAACGGGTGGGCTATAGCCTTGGGGGTGGGGCTGGCCAACTCGTCCGCCTGGACTCGGAATGGGGTGAGACTTTGCGCGCGCCTCCGCGGCCAAAATAGGCCACGGCACAGCCGTGCCCAAAAATAACCGCCCAAGGTCGGCGCACCCAAACCCCACCGGAAAAATGGCCAAAAACGGGTGGGCTATAGCCTTGGGGGGAGGGGCTGGCCCACTTCGTCCGCCGGACTCTGAATGGGGAGAGACTTTGCTAGCGGCCTCCGCGTGCCAAACATAGGCCGCGGGCACAGCCGCGCCCAAAAATAACCGCCCAAAGGCCGGGGCGCCAAGTTCGTCCAGCAGAAAAATGGCCAAAAAACAGGTGGGCTATAGCCTTGGGGGGAGGGGCTGGCCCACTTCGTCCGCCGGACTCGAATGGGGAGAGACTTTGCTAGCGGCCTCCGCGTGCCAAACATAGGCAACATGGCACAGCCGCGCCAAAAATAACCGCCCAAAGGCCGGGCGCCAAGTTCGTCCAAAGAGAAAATGGCCAAAAACAGTGGGCTATAGCCTTGGGAGGGGCTGGCCCACTTCGTCCACCGGACTCGAATGGGGCGAGACTTCACAGTGGCCTCCGCGTGCAAAAATAGGCTTGGGCACAGCCGCGCCCAAAAATAACAGCCCGAAGGCCGGGGCGCCAAGGTCGTCCAGCGGAAAAATGGCCAAAAAAACGGGTGGGCTATAGCCTTGGGGGGTGGGGCTGGCCAACTTCGCCCGCCGGACTCGGAATGGGGCGAGACTTTGCGAGCGGCCTCCGCGTGCCAAAAATAGGCCGCGGGCACAGCCGCACCCAAAAATAACAGCCCGAGGGCCGGGTCGCCAAGGTCGTCCAGCGGAAAAATGGCCAAAAAACGGGTGGGCTATAGCCTTGGGGGGAGGGGCTGGCCAACTTCGTCCGCCGGACTCGCAATGGGGCGAGACTTTGCGATCGGCCTCCGCGTGCGAAAAATAGGCCGTGGCCACGGCCGCGCCCAAAAATCACCGCCCGAAGGCCGGGCCACCAAGTTCGTCCAGCGGAAAAATGACCAAAAAACGGGTGGGCTATAGCCTTGGGGTAAGGGGCTGGCCAACTTCGTCCGCCGGACTCGGAATGGGGTGAGACTTTGCGCGCGGCCTCCGCGTGCCAAAAATAAGCCGCGGGCACCGCCGTGCCCAAAAATAACCGCCCGAAGGTCGACGCACCCAAACCCCCCAGCGGAAAAATGGCCAAAAAACGGGTGGGCTATAGCCTTGGGGGGAGGGGCTGGCCAACTTCGTCCGCCGGACTGGGAATGGGGCGAGACTTTGCGAGCGGCTTCCGCGTGCCAAAAATAGGCCGTGGGCATAGCTGCGCCCAAAAATAACAGCCCGAAGGCCGGGGCGCCAAGGTCGTCCAGCGGAAAAATGGCAAAAAAAAGGGTGGGTTATAGCCTTGGGGGGAGTGGCTGGCCAACTTCGCCCGCCGGACTCGGAATGGGGCGAGACTTTACGAGTGGCCTCCGCGTGCAAAAATAGGCCGCGGGCACAGCCGCGCCCAAAAATAACAGCCCGAAGGCCGGGCCGCCAAGGTCGTCCAGCGGAAAAATGGCAAAAAAACGGGTGGGCTATAGCCTTGGGGGGAGGGGCTGGCCAACTTCGTACGCCGGACTCGGAATGGGGCGAGACTTTGCGATCGGCCTCCACGTGCGAAAAATAGGCCGTGGCCACAGCCGCGCCCAAAAAGCACCGCCCGAAGGCCGGGGCGCCAAGTTCGTCCAGCGGAAAAATGGCCAAAAAACGGGTGGGCTATAGCCTTGGGGGGAGGGGCTGGCCAACTTCGTACGCCGGACTCGGAATGGGGCGAGACTTTGCGATCGGCCTCCGCGTGCCAAAAGTAGGCCGTGGCCACAGCCGGGCCCAAAAATCACCGCCCGAGGGCCGGGGCGCCAAGTTCGTCCAGCGGAAAAATGGCCAAAAAACGGGTGGGCTATAGCCTTGGGGGGAGGGGCTGGCCAACTTCGTACGCCGGACTCGGAATGGGGCGAGACTTTGCGATCGGCCTCCGCGTGCCAAGAATAGGCCGTGGCCACAGCCGCGCCCAAAAATCACCGCCCGAAGGCCGGGGCGCCAAGTTCGTCCAGCGGAAAAATGGCCAAAAAACGGGTGGGCTATAGCCTTGGGGGCAGGGGCTGGCCAACTTCGTCCGCCGGACTCGGAATGGGGCGAGACATTGCGAGCGGCCTCCGCGTGCCAAAAATAGGCCGCGGCCACAGCCGTGCCAAAAAATAACCGCCCGAAGGTCGGCGCACCCAAACCCCCCAGCAGAAAAATGGCCAAAAAACGGGTGGGCTATAGCCTTGGGGGGAGGGGCTGGCCAACTTCGTCCGCCGGACTGGGAATGGGGCGAGACTTTGCGAGCGGCCTCCGCGTTCCAAAAATAGGCTGCGGGCACAGCTGCGCCAAAAAATTACAGCCCGAAGGCCGGGGCGCCAAGGTCGTCCAGCGGAAAAATGGCAAAAAAACGGGTGGGCTATATTCTTGGGGGGAGGGGCTGGCCAACTTCGCCCGCCGGACTCGGAATGGGGCGAGACTTTGCGAGCGGCCTCCGCGTGCCAAAAATAGGCCGTGGGCCCAGCCGCGCCCAAAAATAACAGCCCGAAGGCCGGGCCGCCAAGGTCGTCCAGCGGAAAAATGGCCAAAAAACGGGTGGGCTATAGCCTTGGGGGGAGGGGCTGGCCAACTTCGTACGCCGGACTCGGAATGGGGCGAGACTTTGCGATCGGCCTCCACGTGCGAAAAATAGGCCGTGGCCACAGCCGCACCCAAAAATCACCGCCCGAAGGCCGGGGCGCCAAGTTCGTCCAGCGGAAAAATGGCCAAAAACGGGTGGGCTATAGCCTTGGGGGAGGGGCTGGCCAACTTCGGACGCCGGACCCGGCATGCGGCGAGACCTTGCGATCGGCCTCCCCGTCCCCCACCTAGGCCGTCTCCACAGCCGCGCCCAAAAATCACCGCCCGAGGGCCGGGGCGCCAAGTTCGTCCAGCGGAAAAATGGCCAAAAAACGGGTGGGCTATAGCCTTGGGGGGAGGGGCTGGCCAACTTCGTCCGCCGGACTCGGAATGGGGCGAGACATTGCGATCGGCCTCCGCGCGCCCCAAGAATAGGCCGTGGCCACAGCCGCGCCCAAAAATCACCGCCCGAAGGCCGGGGCGCCAAGTTCGTCCAGCGGAAAAATGGCCAAAAAACGGGTGGGCTATAGCCTTGGGGGCAGGGGCTGGCCCACTTCGTCCGCCGGACTCGGAATGGGGCGAGACATTGCGAGCGGCCTCCGCGTGCCAAAAATAGGCCGCGGCCACAGCCGAGCCCAAAAATAACAGCCCGAAGGACGGGGCTCACACCCCCCCCAGCTGAAAAATGGCCAAAAAACGGGTGGGCTATAGCCTTGGGGGGAGGGGCTGGCCAACTTCGTCCGCCGGACTGGGAATGGGGCGAGACTTTGCGAGCGGCCTCCGCGTGCCAAAAATAGGCCGCGGGCACAGCTGCGCCAAAAAATAACAGCCCGAAGGCCGGGCCGCCAAGGTCGTCCAGCGGAAAAATGGCCAAAAAACGGGTGGGCTATAGCCTTGGGGGGAGGGGCTGGCCAACTTCGTCCGCCGGACTCGTAATGGGGCGAGACTTTGCGAGCGGCCTCCGTGCGCCAAAAATAGGCCACGGGCACAGCCGTACCCAAAAATAACCGCCCGAAGGTCGGCGCGCCCAACCCCCCCAGCGGAAAAATGGACAAAAAACGGGTGGGCTATAGCCTTGGGGGGAGGGGCTGGCCAACTTCGCCCGCCGGACTCGGAATGGGGCGAGACTTTGCGAGCGGCCTCCGCGTGCCAAAAATAGGCCGCGGGCACAGCCGCACCCAAAAATAACAGCCCGAGGGCCGGGTCGCCAAGGTCGTCCAGCGGAAAAATGGCCAAAAAACGGGTGGGCTATAGCCTTGGGGGGAGGGGCTGGCCAACTTCGTCCGCCGGACTCGTAATGGGGCGAGACTTTGCGAGCGGCCTCCGTGCGCCAAAAATAGGCCACGGCACAGCCGCACCCAAAAATAACCGCCCGAAGTTCGGCGCGCCCAACCCCCCCAGCGGAAAAATGGACAAAAAACGGGTGGGCTATAGCCTTGGGGGAAGGGGCTGGCCAACTTCGTACGCCGGACTCGGAATGGGGCGAGACTTTGCGATCGGCCTCCGCGTGCGAAAAATAGGCCGCGGCCACAGCCGCGCCCAAAAATCACCGCCCGAAGGCCGGGGCGCCAAGGTCGTCCAGCGGAAAAATGGCAAAAAAACGGGTGGGCTATAGCCTTGGGGGGAGGGGCTGGCAACTTCGTCCGCCGGACTTGGAATGGGGCGAGACTTTACGAGCGGCCTCTGCGTGCCAAAAATTGGCCGCCGACACAGCCGCGCCCAAAAATAACTTCCTGAAGGCCGGTGCGCCAAGTTCGTCCAGCGGAAAAATG
>JAUJEF010000456.1:0-63242 GCA_030444885.1 Citrus sp. QX-2021 | reverse complement strand
CGCCGACCTTCGGGGGGTTATTTTTGGGCGCGGCTGTGCCCGCGGCCTATTTTTGGCACGCGGAGGCCGCTCGCAATGTCTCCCCCCATTCCGAGTCCCGCGGACGAAGTTGGCCAGCCCCACCCCCCAAGGCTATTGCCCACCCGTTTTTGTGCCTTTTTCCGCTGGACGAACTTGGCGCCCCGACCTTCGGGCGGTTATTTTTGGGCGCGGCTGTGCCCGGATCCTATTTTTGGCACACGGAGGCCGTTCGCAAAGTCTCGCGCCATTCCGAGTCCGGCGGACGAAGTTGGCCAGCCCCACCCCCCAAGGCTATAGCCCACCCGTTTTTGTGGCCTTTTTCCGCTGGACGAACTTGGCGCCCCGGCCTTCGGACGGTTATTTTTGGGGCGCGGCTGTGTCCGGTCCCTATTTTTGGCACACGGAGGCCGCTCGCAAAGTCTCGCATCATTCCGAGTCCGGCGGACGAAGTTGGCCAGCCCCACCCCCCAAGGATATAGCCCACCCGTTTTTGTGGCCTATTTCCGCTGGACGAACTTGGCGCCCCGGCCTTCGGTCGGTTATTTTTGGATGCGCCTGTGCCCGGGGCCTAGTTTTGGCACACGGAGGCCGCTCGCAAAGTCTCGCGCCATTCCGAGTCCGGCGGACGAAGTTGTCCGGCCCCACCCCCCAAGGCTATGGCCCACCCGTTTTTGTGTCCTTTTTCCGCTGGACGAACTTGGCGCCCCGGCCTTCGGGCGGTTATTTTTGGGCGCGGCTATGCCCGGGTCCTATTTTTGGCACACGGAGGCCGCTCGCAAAGTCTCGCGCCATTCCGAGTCCGGCGGACGTAGTCGGCCAGGCCCACCCCCCAAGGCTATAGCCCACCCGTTTTTGTGGACTTTTTCCACTGGACGAACTTGGCGCCCCGGCCTTCGGGCGGTTATTTTTGGGCGGGGCTGTGCCCGGATCCTATTTTTGGCACACGGAGGCCGTTCGCAAAGTCTCGCGCCATTCCGAGTGCGGCGGACGAAGTGGGCCAGCCCCACCCCCCAAGGCTATAGCCCACCCGTTTTTGTGGCCTTTTTCCGCTGGACGAACTTGGCGCCCCGGCCTTCGGGCCGTTATTTTTCGGTGCGACTGTTCCCGGGGCCTATTTTTGGCACACAGAGGCCGCTCGCAAAGTCTCGCGCCATTCCGAGTCCGGCGGACGAAGTTGGCCAGCCCCACCCCCAAGGCTATAGCCCACCCGTTTTTGTGGCCATTTTCCGCTGGACGAACTTGGCGCCCCGGCCTTCGGGTGGTTATTTTTGGGGCGCGGCTGTGCCCGGTCCCTATTTTTGGCACACGGAGGTGCCTCGCAAAGTCTCGCTCCACTCCGAGTCCGGCGGACGAAGTTGGCCAGCCCCACCCCCCAAGGCTATAGCCCACCCGTTTTTGTGGCCTTTTTCCGCTGGACGAACTTGGCGCCCGGCCTTCCGGCGGTTATTTTTGGGCGCGGCTGTGCCCGTGGCCTATATTTGGCACACGGAGGCCGCTCGCAAAGTCTCGCGCCATTCCGAGTCCGGCGGACGAAGTTGCCCAGCCCCACCCCCCAAGGCTATAGCCCACCCGTTTTTGTGGCCTTTTTCCGCTGGACGAACTTGGCGCCCCGGCATTCGGGTGGTTATTTTTGGGTACGGCTGTGCCCACGGCCTATGTTTGGTACGCGGAGGCCCCTCACAAAGTCTCGCGCCATTCCGAGTCCGGCGGACGAAGTTGCCCAGCCCCACCCCCCAAACCTATAGCCCACCCGTTTTTGTGGCCTTTTTCCGCTGGACGAACTTGGCGCCCCGGCCTTCAGGCGGTTGTTTTTGGGCGCGGCTGTGCCCGCGGCCTATTTTTAGTGCAGGGAGGCCCCTCGCAAAGTCTCGCGCCATTCCGAGTCCGGCGGACAAAGTTGGCCAGCCCCACCCCCCAAGGCTAGAGTCCACCCGTTTTTGTGTCCTTTTTCCGATGGACGTACTTGGCGCCCCGGCCTTCGGGCGGTTATTTTTGGGCGCGGCTGTGCCTGCGGCCTATTTTTGGCACACGGAGGCCCCTCGCAAAGTCTCGCGCTATTCCGACTCCGGCGGACGAAGTTGGGCAGCCCCACCCCCAAGGCCATAGCCCACCCGTTTTTGTGGCCTTTTTCCGCTGGACGAACTTGGCGCCCCGGCCTTCGGGCTATCACTTTTGGGCGCGGCTGTGCCCACGGCCTATTTTTTGCACGCGGAGGCCCCTCGCAAAGTCTCGCGCCATTCCGAGTCCGGCGGACGAAGTTGGCCAGCCCCACCCCCCAAGGCTATAGCCCACCCGTTTTTGTGGCCTTTTTCCGCTGGACGAAGTTGGCGCCCCGGCCATCGGGCGGTTATTTTTAGGTACGGCTGTGCCCGTGGCCTATTTTTAGCACATGGAGGCCCCTCGCAAAGTCTCACGCCATTCCAAGTCCGGCGGACAAAGTTGGCCAGCCCCACCCCCCAAGGCTATAGCCCACTCGTTTTTGTGGCCTTTTTCCGCAGGACGAACTTGGCGCCCCGGCCTTCGGTCGGTTATTTTTGGGCGCGGCTGTGCCCGCGGCCTATTTTTGGAACATGGAGGCCCCTCGCAAAGTCTCGCGCCATTCCGAGTCCGGCGGACAAAGTTGGCCAGCCCCACCCCCCAAGGCTATAGCCCACCCGTTTTTGTGGCCTTTTTCCGCTAGACGAACTTGGCGCCCCGCCTTCGGGCGATTATTTTTGAGCGCGGCTGTGTACACATCCTATTTTTGGCACACGGAGGCCCCTCGCAAAGTCTTGCGCCATTCCGAGTCCGGCGGACGAAGTTGGCCAGCCCCACACCCCAAGGCTAAAGCCCACCCGTTTTTGTGGCCTTTTTCCGCTGGACGAACTTGGCGCCCCAGCCTTCGGGTGGTAATTTTTGGGCGCGGCTGTGCCGCGGCCTATTTTCGGAACACGGAGGCCCCTCGCAAAGTCTCGTGCCATTACGAGTCCAACGGACGAAGTTGGCCAGCCCCACCCCCCAAGGCTATAGCCCACTCGTTTTTGTGGCCTTTTTCCGCAGGACGAACTTGGCGCCCCGGCCTTCGGGCGGTTATTTTTGGGCGCGGCTGTGCCTGCGGCCTATTTTTGGCACACGGAGGCCCCTCACAAAGTCTCGCGCTATTCCGACTCCGGCGGACGAAGTTGGGCAGCCCCACCCCCAAGGCTATAGCCCACCCGTTTTTGTGGCCTTTTTCCGCTGGACGAACTTGGCGCCCCGGCCTTCGGGCGGTTATATATGGGCGCGGCTGTGTCCGCGGCCTATTTTTGGCGCACGGAGGCCCCTCGCAAAGTCTCGCGCCATTCCGAGTCCGACGGACGAAGTTGGCCAGCCCCACCCCCCAAGGCTAAAGCCCACCCGTTTTTGTGGCCTTTTTCCGCTGGACGAACTTGGCGCCCAGCCTTCGGGTCGTTATTTTTGGGCGCGGCTGTGCCCGCGGCCTATTTTTGGCACACGGAGGCCCCTCGCAAAGTCTCGCGCTATTCCGAGTCCGGCGGACGAAGTTGCCCAGCCCCACCCCCCAAGGCTATAGCCCACCGGTTTTTGTGGCCTTTTTCCGCTGGACGAACTTGGCGCCCCGGCCTTCGGGCTGCTATTTTTGGGCGCGGCTGTGCCCGCAGCCTATTTGTGGCACACGGAGTTCCCTCGCAAAGTCTCGTGCCATTCCGAGTCCGGCGGACAATGTTGGCCAGCCCCACCCCCCAAGGCTATAGCCCACCCGTTTTTGTGGCCTTTTTCCGCTGGACGTACTTGGCGCCCTGGCCTTCGGGCTGTCATTTTTGGGCGCAGCTGTGCCCACGGTCTATTTTTGGCACACGGAGGCCCCTCGCAAAGTCTCGCGCTATTCCGAGTCCGGCGGACGAAGTTGCCCAGCCCCACCCCCCAAGGCTATAGCCCACCCGTTTTTGTGGCCTTTTTCCTCTGGACGAACTTGGTGCCCCGGCCTTCGGGCGGTTATTTTTGGGCGCGGCTGTGCACGCGGCCTATTTTTGGCACACGGAGACCCCTCGCAATGTCTCGCGCCATTCCGAGTCCGGCCGACGATGTTGGCCAACCCCACCCCGCAAGGCTATAGCCCACCCGTTTTTGTGGCCTTTTTCCGCTGGACGAACTTGGCGCCCCGGCCTTCGGGCGGTTATTTTTTTGACGCGGCTGTGCCCGCGGCCTATTTTTGGCACACGGAGGCCCCTCGCAAAGTCTCGCGCCATTCCGAGTCCCGCGGACAAAGTCGGCCAGCCCCACCCTCCAAGGCTTATTTTTGGGTGCGGCTGTGCCCACGGCCTATTTTTGGTACACGGAGGCCCTTCGAAAAGTCTCGCGCCATTCCGAGTCCGGCGGACGAAGTCGGCCAGCCCCACCCCCCAAGGCTATAGCCCACCCGTTTTTGTGGCCTTTTTCCGCTGGACGAACTTGGCGCCCTGGCCATCGGGCGGTTATTTTTAGGTGCGACTGTGCCCGCGGCCAATTTTTAGCAAACGGAGACCCCTCGTAAAGTCTCACGCCATTCCAAGTCCGCCGGACAAGGTTGGCCAGCCCCACCCCCCAAGGCTATAGCCCACCCGTTTTTGTGGCCTTTTTCCGCTGGACGAACTTGGCGCCCCGTCCTTCGGGCTGTCACTTTTGGGCGCGGCTGTGCCCGCGGCCTATTTTTAGCACACGGAGGCCCCTCCCAAAGTCTAGCACCATTCCGAGTCTGGCGGACGAAGTTGGCCAGCCCCTCCCTCCAAGGCTATAGCCCACCCGTTTTTTGGCCATTTTTCCGCTGGACGAACTTGGCGCCCCGGCCTTCGGGCGGTTATTTTTGGGCGCGGTTGTGCCCGCGGCCTATTTTTGGCACGCGAAGGCCGCTTACAAAGTCTCGCCCCATTCCGAGTCCGGCGGACGAAGTGGGCCAGCCCCTCCCCCCAAGGCTATAGCCCACCCGTTTTTTGGCCATTTTTCCGCTGGGGGGTTTGGGCGCGCCGACCTTCGGACGGTTAATTTTGGGCGCGGCTGTGCCCGTGGCGTATTTTTGGCACGCGGAGGCCGTTCGCAAAGTCTCGCCCCATTCCGAGTCCGGTGGACGAAGTTGGCCAGCCCCTCCCCCCAAGGCTATAGCCCACCCGTTTTTCGGCCATTTTTCCGCTGGACGAACTTGGCGCCCCAGCCATCAGGCGGTTATTTTTGGGCGCGGCTGTGCCCGTGGCCTATTTTTGGTATGCGCGGGCTGCTCGCAAAGTCTCGCCCCATTCCGAGTCCGGCGGACGAAGTTGGCCAGCCCCTCCCCCCAAGGCTATAGCCCACCCGTTTTTTGTCCTTTTTTCCGCTGGACGAACTTGGCACCCCGGCCTTCGGGCAGTTATTTTTGGGCTCGGCTGTGTCCGCGGCATATTTTTGGCACGCGGAGGCCGCTTGCAAAGTCTCGCCCCATTCCGAGTCCGGCGGACGATGTTGGCCAGCCCCTCCCACCAAGGCTATAGCCCACCCATTTTTTGGCCATTTTTCCGCTGGGGGGTTTGGGCGCAACGACCTTCGGGGGGTTATTTTTGGACGCGGCTGTGTCCGCAGTCTATTTTTGGAACGCGGAGGCCGCTCGCAATGTCTCGCCCCATTCCGAGTCCGGCGGACGAAGTTGGCCAGCCCCTCCCCCCAAGGGTATACCCCAACCGTTTTTTGGCCATTTTTCCGCTGGACGAACTTGGCGCCCCGGCCTTTGGGCAGTTATTTTTGGGTGCGGGTGCGGCTGTGCCCGAGGCCTATTTTTGGCACACGGAGACCCCTCGCAAAGTCTCGCGCCATTCCGAGTCTGGCCGACGAAGTGGGCCAGCCCCACCCCCCAAGGCTATAGCCCACCCGTTTTTGTGGCCTTTTTCCGCTGGACGAACTTGGCGCCCCGGCCTTCGGGCGGATATTTTTGGGCGCGGCTGTGCCCGCGGCCTATGTTTGGCACACGGAGGGCCCTCGCAAAGTCTCGCGCAATTCCGAGTGCGGCGGACGAAGTTGGCCAGCCCCACCCCCCAAGGCTATAGCCCACCCGTTTTTGTGGCCTTTTTCCGCCGGACGAATTTGGCGCCCCGGCCTTCGGGCGGTTATTTTTGGGCGCGGCTGTGTCCGCTGCCTATTTTTGCCACACGGAGGTGCCTCACAAAGTCTGGCGCCATTCCGAGTCCGGCAGACGAAGTTGGCCAGCCCCACCCCCCAAGGCTATCGCCCACCCGTTTTTGTGGCCTTTTTCCGCTGGACGAACTTGGCGCCCCGGCCTTCGGGCGGGTATTTTTGGGCGCGGCTGTGTCCACGGCCTATTTTTGGCACACGGAGGTGCCTCGCAAAGTCTCGCGCCATTCCGAGTCCGGCGGACGAAGTTGGCCAGCCCCTACCCCCCAAGGCTATAGCCCACCCGTTTTTGTCGCCTTTTTCCGCTGGACGAATTTGGCGCCCCGGACTTCGGGCGGTTATTTTTGGGCACGGCTGTGCCCGCGGCCTATTTTTGGCACACGGAGGCGCCTCGTAAAGTCTGGCGCCATTCCGAGTCCGGCAGACGAAGTTGGCCAGCCCCACCCCCCAAGGCGATAGCCCACCCGTTTTTGTGGCCTTTTTCCGCCGGACGAATTTGGCGCCCCGGCCTTCGGGCGGTTATTTTTGGACACGGCTGTGCCCGCGGCCTCTTTTTAGCACACGGAGGGCCCTCGTAAAGTCTCGCGCCATTCCGAGTCCGGCGGACGAAGTTGGCGAGCCCCACCACCCAAGGCTATAGCCCACCCGTTTTTGTGGCCTTTTTCCGGTGGACGAACTTGGCACCCTGCCTTCGGGTTGTTATTTTTGTGAGCGGCTGTGCCCACGGCCTATGTTTGGCACACAGAGGGCCCTCGCAAAGTCTCGCGCCATTCCGAGTGCGGTGGACGAAGTTGGCCAGCCCCATCCCCCAAGGCTATAGCCCACCCGTTTTTGTGGCCTTTTTCCGCTGGACGAACTTGGCGACCCGGCCTTCGGGCTGGTATTTTTGGGCGCGGCTGTGCCCGCGGCCTCTTTTTGGCACACGGAGGCGCCTCGTAAAGTCTGGCGCCATTCCGAGTCCGCGGACGAAGTTGACCAGCCCCACCACCCAAGGCCATAGCCCACCCTTTTTTGTGGCCTTTTTCCGCTGGACGAACTTGGCGCCCCGGCCTTCGGGTGGTTATTTTTGGGCGCGGCTGTGCCCGCGTCCTATTTTTGGCACACAGAAGCATCTCGCAAAGTCTCGCGCCATTCCGAGTGCGGCGGACGAAGTTGGTCAGCCCCACCCCCCAAGGCTATAGCCCACCCGTTTTTGTGGCCTTTTTCCGCCGGACGAATTTGGCGCCCCGGCCTTCGGTCTGTTATTTTTGGGCGCGGCTGTGCCCGCGGCCTATTTTTGGTACGCGGAGATGGCTCGCAAAGTCTCGCCCCATTCCGATTCCGGCGGACGAAGTTGGCCAGCCCCTCCTCCCAAGGCTATAGCCCACCCGTTTTTTGGCCATTTTTCCGCTGGACGAACTTGGCGCCCCGGCCTTCGGGCGGTTATTTTTGGGCGCGGCTGTGCCCGCGGCCTATTTTTGGTACGCGGAGATGGCTTGCAAAGTCTCGCCCCATTCCGAGTCCGGCGGACGAAGTTGGCCAGCCCCTCCCCCCAAGGCTATAGCCCGCCCGTTTATTGGCCATTTTTCCGCTGGGGGGTTTGGGCGCACCGACCTTCGGGCGGTTATTTTTGGGCGCGGCTGTGCCCGCGGCCATATTTTTGGCACAAGGAAGCTGCTCGCAAAGTGTCGCCCCATTCCGAGTCCGGCGGACGAAGTCGGCCAGCCCCTCCCCCCAAGGCTAAAGCCCACCCGTTTTTTGGCTATTTTTCCGCTGGACGAACTTGGCGGCCCGGACATCGGTCGGTTATTTTTGGGCGAGGTTGCGCCCGTGGCCTATTTTTGGTACGCGGAGACGGCTCGCAAAGTCTCGCCCCATTACGAGTCCGGCGGACGAAGTTGGCCAGCCCCTCCCCCCAAGGCTATAGCCCGCCCGTTTATTGGCCATTTTTCCGCTGGGGGGTTTGGGCGCACCGACCTTCGGGCGGTTATTTTTGGGCGCGGCTGTGCCCGCGGCCATATTTTTGGCACACGGAGGCTGCTCGCAAAGTGTCGCCCCATTCTGAGTCCGGCGGACGAAGTTGGCCAGCCCCTCCCCCCAAGGCTATAGCCCGCCCGTCGTTTATTGGCCATTTTTCCGCTGGGGGGTTTGGGCACACCGACCTTCGGGCGGTTATTTTTGGGCGCGGCTGTGCCCGCGGCCATATTTTTGGCACACGGAGGCTGCTCGCAAAGTGTCGCTCCATTCTGAGTCCGGCGGACGAAGTTGCCCAGCCCCTCCCACCAAGGCTATAGCCCGCCCGTTTATTGGCCATTTTTCCACTGGGGGGTTTGGGCGCACCGACCTTCGGGCGGTTATTTTTGGGCGCGGCTGTGCCCACGGCCATATTTTTGGCACAAGGAGGCTGCTCGCAAAGTGTCGCCCCATTCCGAGTCCGGCGGACGAAGTTGGCCAGCCCCTGCCCTGTTTTTTGGCCATTTTTCCGCTGGACGAACATGGAGCCGCGGCCTTCGGGCGGTTATTTTTGGGCGCGGCTGTGCCCGCGGCATATTTTTGGCACGTGGAGGCCGATCGCAAAGTCTCGCCCCATTCCGAGTCCGGCGGACGAAGTGGGCCAGCCCCTCCCCCAAGGCTATAGCCCATCCGTTTTTTGGCCATTTTTCCGCGGGGGGGTTTGGGCGCAACGACCTTCGGGGGTTATTTTTGGGTGTGTCTGTGCCCGCGGCCTATTTTTGGCACGCGGAGGCCGCTCACAAAGTCTCACCCTATTCCGAGTCCGGCGGACGAAGTTTGCCAGCCCCTCCCCCCAAGGCTATAGCCCACCCGTTTTTTGGCCATTTTTCCGCTGGACGAACTTGGTGCCCCGCCTTCGGGCGGTTATTTTTGGGCGCGGCTGTTCCCGCGGCCATATTTTTGGCACACGGAGGCTGCTCGCAAAGTGTCGCCCCATTCCGAGTCCGGCGGACGAAGTTGGCCAGCCCCTCCCCCCAAGGCTACAGCCCACCCGTTTTTTGGCCATTTTTCCGCTGGACGAACTTGGCGGCCCGGACTTCGGTCGGTTATTTTTGGACGCGGCTGTGCCCGCGGCCTATTTTTGGTACGCGGAGATGTCTCGCAAAGTCTCGCCCCATTCCGAGTCCGGCGGACGAAGTTGGCCAGCCCCTCCCCCCAAGGCTATAGCCCGCCCGTTTATTGGCCATTTTTCCGCTGGGTGGTTTGGGCGCACCGACCTTCGGGCGGTTATTTTTGGGCGCGGCTGTGCCCGCGGCCATATTTTTGGCACACGGAGGCTGCTCGCAAAGTGTCGCCCCATTCTGAGTCCGGCGGACGAAGTTGGCCAGCCCCTCCCCCCAAGGCTATAGCCCGCCCGTTTATTGGCCATTTTTCCGCTGGGGGGTTTGGGCGCACTGACCTTCGGGCAGTTATTTTTGGGCGCGGCTGTGCCCGCGGCCATATTTTTGGCACACGGAGGCTGCTCGCAAAGTGTCGCCCCATTCCGAGTCCGGCGGACGAAGTTGGCCAGCCCCTCCCCCCTAGGCTCTAGCCCACCCGTTTTTTGGCCATTTTTCCGCTGGACGAATTTCGCGGCCCGGACTTCGGTCGGTTATTTTTGGGCGTGTTTGCGCCCGCGGCCTATTTTTGGTACGCGGAGACGGGTCGCAAAGTCTCGCCCCATTACGAGTCCGGCGGACGAAGTTGGCCAGCCCCTCCCCCCAAGGCTATAGCCCGCCTGTTTATTGGCCATTTTTCCTCTGGCGGGTTTGGGCGCACCGACCTTCGGGCGGTTATTTTTGGGCGCGGCTGTGCCCGCGGCCATATTTTTGGCACAAGGAGGCTGCTCGCAAAGTGTCGCCCCATTCCGAGTCCGGCGGACGAAGTTGGCCAGCCCCTGCCCCCAAGGCTATAGCCCACCCGTTTTTTGGCCATTTTTCCGCTGGACGAACTTGGAGCCCCGGCCTTCGGACGATTATTTTTGGGCGCGGCTGTGTCCGCAGCCTATTTTTGGCACGCGGAGGCCGCTCACAAAGTCTCGCCCCTTTCCGAGTCCGGCGGACGAAGTTTGCCAGCCCCTCCCCCCAAGGCTATAGCCCACCCGTTTTTTGGCCATTTTTCCGCTGGACGAACTTGGCGCCCCGCCTTCGGGCGGTTATTTTTGGGCGCGGCTGTGTCCGTAGCCTATTTTTGGCACATGGAGGACCCTCGCAAAGTCTCACCCCATTACGAGTCCGGCGGACGAAGTCGGCCTGCCCCTCCCCCCAAGGCTATAGCCCACCCGTGTTTTGGCCATTTTTCCGCTGGACGAAGTTGGCGCCCCGTCCTTCGGGCGGTTATTTTTTAGCACGGCTGTGCCCGCGGCCTATTTTTGGCACACGAGGCCGCTCGCAAAGTCTGGCCCCATTCCGAGTCCGGCGGTCGAAGCTGGCCAGCTCCTCCCCCCAAGGCTATAGGACACCCGTTTTTTGGCCATTTTTCCGCTGGACGAACTTGGCGCCCCGGCCTTCGGGCGGTTATTTTTGGCTGTGGCTGTGCCCGTGGCCTATTTTTGGCACGCGGAGGCCGCTCGCAAAGTCTCGCCCCATTCCGAGTCCGGCAGACGAAGTTGGCCAGCCCCTCCCCCCAAGGTTATAGCCCACCCGTTTTTTGGCCATTTTTCCGCTGGACGAACTTGGCGCCCCGGCCTTCGGGCGGTTATTTTTGGGCGCGGCTGTGCCCACGGCGTATTTTTGGCACACGGAGGCCGCTTGCAAAGTCCACCCCATTCCGAGTCCGGCGGACGAAGTTGGCCAGCCCCTCCCCCCAAGGCTATAGCCCACCCGTTTTTTGGCCATTTTTCCGCTGGGGGGTGTGGGAGCAACGACCTTCGGGCGGTTATTTTTGGGCGTGGCTTTGCCCGCGGCCTATTTTGGCTCGCGGAGGCCGCTCGCAACGTCTCGCCCCATTCCGAGTCCGGCGGACGAAGTGGGCCAGCCCCTCCCCCCAAGGCTATAGCCCAACCGTTTTTTGGCCATTTTTCCACTGAGTGGCTTTAGGCGCGCTGACCTTCGGGGGGTTATTTTTGGGCGTGGCTGTGTCCGTAGCCTATTTTTGGTACGCGGAGGCCACTCGTAAAGTCTCGCCCCATTCCGAGTCCGGCGGACGAAGTGGGCCAGCCCCTCCCCCCAAGGCTATAGCCCAACCGTTTTTTGGCCATTTTTCCGCTGAGGGGCTTTGGGTGTGCCGACCTTCGGGGGGTTATTTTTGGGCGCGGCTGTGTCCACGGCCTATTTTTGGCACGCGGAGGCCGCTCGCAAAGTCTCGCCCCATTCCGAGTTCGGCGGACGAAGTCGCCCAGTCCCTCCCCCTAAGGCTATAGCCCACCCGTTTTTTGGCCATTTTTCCGCTGGGGGGTTTGGGCGTGCCGACCTTCGGGCAGTTATTTTTGGGCGCGGCTGTGCCCGCAGCCTATTTTTTACACGCGGAGGCCGCTCGCAAAGTCTCGCCCCATTCCGAGTCCGGCGGACGAAGTCGGCCGGCCCCTCCCCCCAAGGCTATAGCCCACCCGTTTTTTGGCCATTTTTCCGCTGGAAGAACTTGGCGCCCCGGCCTTCGGGCGGTTATTTTTGGGCGCGGCTGTACAGGCGACCTCTTTTTGACACGCGGAGGCCGCTCGCAAAGTCTTGCCCCATTCCGAGTCCGGCGGACGAAGTGGGCCAGCCCCTCCCCCCAAGGCTATAGCCCACCCGTTTTTTGGCCATTTTTCCGCTGGGGGGTTTGGGTGCGCCGACCTTCGGGGGGTTATTTTTGGGCGTGGCTGTGCCCGCGGCCTATTTTTGGTACGCGGAGGCTGCTCGCAAAGCGTCGCCCCATTCCGAGTCCGGCGGACGAAGTTGGCCAGCCCCACCCCCCAAGGCTATGGCCCACCCGTTTGTGTGGCCTTTTTCCGCTGGACGAACTTGGCGCCGCGGCCTTTGGGCGGGTATTTTTGGGCGCGGCTGTGCCCGCGGCCTATTTTTGGCACACGGAGGCGCCTCGCAAAGTCTCGCGCCATTCCGAGTCCGGCGGACGAAGTTGGCCAGCCCCACCCCCCAAGGCTATGGCCCACCCGTTTGTGTGGCCTTTTTCCGCTGGACGAACTTGGCGCCGCGGCCTTTGGGCGGGTATTTTTGGGCGCGGCTGTGCCCGCGGCCTATTTTTTGCACACGGAGGTGCCTCGCAAAGTCTCGCGCCATTCCGAGTCCGGCGGACGAAGTTGGCCAGCCCCACCCCCCAAACCTATAGCCCACCCGTTTTTGTGGGCTTTTTCCGCTGGACGAACTTGGCGCCGAGGCCTTCGGGCGGGTATTGTTGGGCGCCGCTGTAGCCACGGCCTATTTTTGGAACACGGAGGCGTCTCGCAAAGTCTCGCGCCATTTCGAGTCCGGCGGACGAAGTTGGCCAGCCCCACCCCCCAAGGCTATAGCCCACCCGTTTTTGTGGCCTTCTTCTGCTGGACGAACTTGGAGCCGCGACCTTCGGGCGGGTATTTTGGGGCGCGGCTGTGCCCGCGGCCTATTTTTGGCACACGGAGGTGCCTCGCAAAGTCTCGCGCCATTCCGAGTCCGGCGGAGGAAGTTGGCCAGCCCCACCCCCCAAGGCTATGGCCCACCCGTTTGTGTGGCCTTTTTCCGCTGGACGAACTTGGCGCCGCGGCCTTCGGGCGGGTATTTTTGGGTGCGGCTGTGCCCGCTGCCTATTTTTGGCACACGGAGGTGCCTCGCAAAGTCTCGCGCCATTCCGAGTCCGGCGGACGAAGTTGGCCAGCCCCACCCCCCAAGGCTATAGTCCACCCGTTTTGTGGCCTTTTTCCGCTGGACGAACTTGGCGCCGCGGCCTTCGGGGGGGTATTTTTGGGCGCGGCTGTGCCCACGGCCTATTTTTGGCACACGGAGGTGCCTCCCAAAGTCTCGCGCCATTCCGAGTCCGGCGGACGAAGTTGGCCAGCCCCACCCCGCAAGGCTATAGTCCACCCGCTTTTGTGGCCTTTTTCCGCGGGACGAACTTGGCGCCGCGGCCGTCGGGTGGGTATTTTTCGGTACGGCTGTGCCCGCGGCCTATTTTTGGCACACGGAGTCGCCTCGCAAAGTCTCGCGCCATTCCGAGTCCGGCAGACTAAGTGGGCCAGCCTCACCCCCCAAGGCTATGCCCCACCCGTTTGTGTGGCCTTTTTCCGCTGGACGAACTTGGCGCCGCGGCCGTCGGGTGGGTATTTTTGGGTACGGCTGTGCCTGCGGCCTATTTTTGGCACACGGAGGCGCCTCGCAAAGTCTCGCGCCATTCCGAGTCCGGCAGACTAAGTGGGCCAGCCTCACCCCCCAAGGCTATGCCCCACCCGTTTGTGTGGCCTTTTTCCGCTGGACGAACTTGGCGCCGCGGCCTTTGGGCGGGTATTTTTGGGAGCGGCTGTGCCCGCGGCCTATTTTTGGTACACGGAGGCGCCTCGCAAAGTCTCGCGCCATTCCGAGTCCGGCGGACGAAGTTGGCCAGCCCCACCCCCCAAACCTATAGCCCACCCGTTTTTGTGGGCTTTTTCCGCTGGACGAACTTGGCGCCGAGGCCTTCGGGCGGGTATTGTTGGGCGCCGCTGTAGCCGCGGCCTATTTTTGGAACACGGAGGCATCTCGCAAAGTCTCGCGCCATTTCGAGTCCGGCGGACGAAGTTGGCCAGCCCCACCCCCCAAGGCTATAACCCACCCGTTTTTGTGGCCTTCTTCCGCTGGACGAACTTGGAGCCGCGGCCTTCGGGCGGGTATTTTGGGGAGCGGCTGCGCCCGCGGCCTATTTTTGGCACACGGAGGTGCCTCGCAAAGTCTCGCGCCATTCCGAGTCCGGCGGAGGAAGTTGGCCAGCCCCACCCCCCAAGGCTATGGCCCACCCGTTTGTGTGGCCTTTTTCCGCTGGACGAACTTGGAGCCGCGGCCTTCGGGCGGGTATTTTTGGGTGCAGCTGTGCCCGCGGCCTATTTTTGGCACACGGAGGCGCCTCACAAAGTCTTGCACCATTCCGAGTCCGGCGGACGAAGTCGGCCAGCCCCACCCCCCAAGGCTATAGCCCACCCGTTTTTGTGGCCTTTCTCCGAAGGTCGAACTTCGCGCCGCGGCCTTCGGGCGGGTATTTTTTGGCGCGGCTGTGCCCGCTGTCTATTTTTGGCACACGGAGGTGCCTCGCAAAGTCTCGAACCATTCCGAGTCCGGCGGACGAAGTGGGCCAGCCCCACCCCCCAAGGCTATAGCCCACCCGTTTTTGTTGCCATTTTCCGCTGGACGAACTTGGCGCCCCGGCCTTCGGGCGGGTATTTTTGGGCGCGGCTGGGCCCGGGGCCTATTTTTGGCACACGGAGGCCGCTCGCAAAAGTCTCGCGCCATTCCGAGTCCGGCGGACGAACTGGGCCAGCCCCACCCCCCAAGGCTATAGCCCACCCGTTTTTGTGGCCTTTTTCCGCTGGACGAACTTGGCGCCGCGGCCTTCGGGCGGTTATTTTTGGGCGCGGCTGGGCCCGGGGCCTATTTTTGGCACACGGAGGGCGGTCGCAAAAGTCTCGCGCCATTCCGAGTCCGGCGGATGAACTGGGCCAGCCCCACCCCCCAAGGCTATAGCCCACCCGTTTTTGTGGCCTTTTTCCGCTGGACGAACTTGGCGCCCTGGCCTTCGGGCGGTTATTTTTGGGCGCGGCTGGGCCCGGGGCCTATTTTTGGCACACGGAGGCTGCTCGCAAAAGTCTCGCGCCATTCCGAGTCCGGCGGACGAACTGGGCCAGCCCCACCCCCCAAGGCTATAGCCCACCCGTTTTTGTGGCCTTTTTCCGCTGGACGAACTTGGCGCCCCGGCCTTCGGGCGGTTATTTTTGGGCGCGGCTGTGTCTGGGGCCTATTTTTGGCACACGGAGGCCGCTCGCAAAGTCTCGCGCCATTCCGAGTCCGGCGGACGAAGTTGGCCAGCCCCACCCCCCAAGGCTATAGCCCACTCGTTTTTGCGGCCTTTTTCCGCTGGACGAACTTGGCGCCCCGGCCTTCGGGCGGTTATTTTTGGTCGTGGCTGTGCCCGGGGCCTATTTTTGGCACACGGAGGCCGCTCGCAAAGTCTCGCGCCATTCCGAGTCCGGCGGACGAAGTTGGCCAGCCCCACCCCCCAAGGCTACAGCACACCCTTTTTTGTGGCCGTTTTCCGCTGGACGAACTTGGCGCCCCGGCCTTCGGGCGGTTATTTTTGGGCGCGGCTGGGCCCGGGGCCTATTTTTGGCACACGGAGGCCGCTCGCAAAAGTCTCGCGCCATTCCGAGTCCGGCGGACGAACTGGGCCAGCCCCACCCCCCAAGGCTATAGCCCGCCCGTTTTTGTGGCCTTTTTCCGCTGGACGAACTTGGCGCCCCGGCCTACGGTCGGTTATTTTTGGGCGCGGCTGTGTCCAGGGCCTATTTTTGGCACACGGAGGCGGCTCGCAAAGTCTCGCGCCATTCCGAGTCCGGCGGACGAAGTTAGCCAGCCCCACCCCCCAAGGCTATAGCCGACCCATTTTTGCTGCCTTTTTCCGCTGAACGAATTTGGCGCCCCGGACTTCGGGCGGTTATTTTTGGGCGCGGCTGAGCCCGGGGCCTATTTTTGGCACACGGAGGTGGCTCGCAAAGTCTCGCGCCATTCCGAGTCCGGCAGACGAAGTTAGCCAGCCCCACCCCCCAAGGCTATAGCCCACCCGTTTTTGCTGCCTTTTTCCGCTGGACGAACTTGGCGCCCCGGCCTTCGGGCGGTTATTTTTGGGCGCGGCTGTGCCCGGGGCCTATTTTTGGTACACGGAGGCCGCTCGTAAAGTCTCCCGCCATTCCGAGTCCGGCGGACGAAGTGGGCCAGCCCCACCCCCCAAGGCTATAGCCCACCCGTTTTTGTGGCCTTTTTCCCCTGGACGAACTTGGCGCCGCAGCCTTCGGGCGGGTATTTTTGGGCGCGGCTGTGCCCGTAGCCTATTTTTGGCACACGGAGGTGCCTCGCAAAGTCTCGTGCCATTCCGAGTCCGGCGGACGAAGTTGGCCAGCCCCACCCCCCGAGGCTATAGCTCACCCGTTTTTTTGGCCTTTTTCCGCTGGACGAACTTGGCGCCGCGGCCTTCGGGCGGGTATTTTTGGACGCGGCTGTGCCCGCGACCTATTTTTGGCACACGGAGGTGCCTCGCAAAGTCTCGCACCACTTCGAGTCCGGCGGACGAAGTTGGCCAGCCCCACCCCCCAAGGCTATAGCTCACCCGTTTTTGTGGCCTTTTTCCGCAGGACGAACCTGGCGCCGCGGCCTTCGGGCGGGTTTTTTGGGCGCGGCTGTGCCCGCAGCCTATTTTTGGCACACGGAGGCGCCATGCAAACTCTCGCGCCATTCCGAGTCCGGCGGACGATGTTGGCCAGCCCCACCCCCCAGGGCTATAGCCCACCCGTTTTTGTGGCCTTTTTCCTCTGGATGAACTTGGCGCCGCGGCCTTCGGGCGGGTATTTTTGGGCGTGGCTGTGCCCGCGGCCTATTGTTGGCACACGGAGGCGCCTCGCAAAGTCTCGTACCATTCCGAGTCCGGCGGAAGAAGTTGGCCTGCCCCACCCCCCAAGGCTATAGCCCACCCGTTTTTGTGGCCTTTTTCCCCTGGACGAACTTGGCGCCGCGGCCTTTCTGCGGGTATTTTTTGGCGTAGCTGTGTCCGCGGTTTAGTTTTGGCACACGGAGGCGTCTCGCAAAGTCTCGCGCCATTCCGAGTCCGGCGGACGAAGTTGGCCAGCCCCACCCCCCAAGGCTATAGCCCACCCGTTTTTGTCGCCTTTTTCCGCTGGACGAACTTGGCGACCCGACCTTCGGGCGCGGCTTTGTCCGCGGCCAATTTTTGGTACACGGAGGCCCCTCGCAAAGTCTCGTGGCATTCCGAGTCCGGCGGACGAAGTGGGCCAGCCCCACCCCCCAAGGCTATAGCCCACCCGTTTTTGTGTTCTTTTTTCGCTGGACGAACTTGGCGCCGCTGCCTTCGGGCGGGTATTTTTGGGCGCGGCTGTGCCTGCGGCCTATTTTTGGCACACGGAGGTGCCTCAAAAAGTCCCGCGCCATTCCGAGTCCGGCGGACGAAGTTGGCCAGCCCCACCCCTCAAGGCTATAGCCCACCCGTTTTTGTGGCCTTTTTCCGCTGGACGAACTTGGCGCCGCGGCCTTCGGGCGGGTATTTTTGGGTGCGGCTGTGCCAGCAGCCTATTTTTGGCACACGGAGGGGCCTCACAAAGTCTCGCGCCATTCCAAGTCCGGCGGACGAAGTTGGCCAGCCCCAACCCCCAAGGCTATAGCCCACCCGTTTTTGTCGCCTTTTTCCGCTGGACGAACTTGGCGACCCGGCCTTCGGGCGCGGCTTTGTCCGCGGCCAATTCTTGGCACACGGAGGCCCCTCGTAAAGGCTCGTGGCATTCCGAGTCCGGCGGACGAAGTGGGCCAGCCCCACCCCCCAAGGCTATAGCCCACCCGTTTTTGTGTCCTTTTTTCGCTGGACGAACTTGGCGCCGCGGCCTTCGGGCGGGTATTTTTGGGCGCGGCTGTACCTGCGGCCTATTTTTGGCACACGGAGGTGCCTCGAAAAGTCTCGCGCCATTCCGAGTCCGGCGGACGAAGTTGGCCAGCCCCACCCCTCAAGGCTATAGCCCACCCGTTTTTGTGGCCTTTTTCCGCTGGACGAACTTGGTGACCCGGCCTTCGGGCGGTTATTTTTGGGCGTCGCTTTGCTCGCGGCCTATTTTTGGCACACGGAGGGGCCTCGCAAAGTCTCGCGCCATTCCAAGTCCGGCGGACGAAGTTGGCCAGCCCCAACCCCCAAGGCTATAGCCCACCCGTTTTTGTCGCCTTTTTCCGCTGGACGAACTTGGCGACCCGGCCTTCGGTCGCGGCTTTGTCCGCGGCCAATTTTTGGCACACGGAGGCCCCTCGCAAAGTCTCATGGCATTCCCAGTCCGGCGGACGAAGTGGGCCAGCCCCACCCCCCAAGGCTATAGCCCACCCGTTTTTGTGTCCTTTTTTCGCTGGACGAACTTGGCGCCGCGGCCTTCGGGCGGGTATTTTTGGGCGCGGCTGTGCCTGCGGCCTATTTTTGGCACACGGAGGTGCTTCGAAAAGTCTCGCGCCATTCCGAGTCCGGCGGACGAAGTTGGCCAGCCCCACCCCCCAAGGCTACAGCACACCCTTTTTTGTGGCCGTTTTCCGATGGACGAACTTGGCGCCCCGGCCTTCGGGCGGTTATTTTTGGGCGCGGCTGGGCCCTGGGCCTATTTTTGGCACACGGAGGCCGCTCGCAAAAGTCTCGCGCCATTCCGAGTCCGGCGGACGAACTGGGCCAGTCCCACCCCCCAAGGCTATAGCCCACCCGTTTTTGTCGCCTTTTTCCGCTGGACGAACTTGGCGACCCGGCCTTCGGGCGCGGCTTTGTCCGCGGCCAATTTTTGGCACACGGAGGCCCCTCGCAAAGTCTCATGGCATTCCGAGTCCGGCGGACGAAGTGGGCCAGCCCCACCCCCCAAGGCTATAGCCCACCCGTTTTTGTGTCCTTTTTTCGCTGGACGAACTTGGCGCCGCGGCCTTCGGGCGGGTATTTTTGGGCGCGGCTGTGCCTGCGGCCTATTTTTGGCACACGGAGGTGCTTCGAAAAGTCTCGCGCCATTCCGAGTCCGGCGGACGAAGTTGGCCAGCCCCACCCCCCAAGGCTACAGCACACCCTTTTTTGTGGCCGTTTTCCGATGGACGAACTTGGCGCCCCGGCCTTCGGGCGGTTATTTTTGGGCGCGGCTGGGCCCGGGGCCTATTTTTGGCACACGGAGGCCGCTCGCAAAAGTCTCGCGCCATTCCGAGTCC
The DNA here is from genome assembly GCA_030444885.1 of Citrus sp. QX-2021. Taxonomy (NCBI): domain Eukaryota; kingdom Viridiplantae; phylum Streptophyta; class Magnoliopsida; order Sapindales; family Rutaceae; genus Citrus; species Citrus sp. QX-2021. The sequence goes on along the minus strand of JAUJEF010000456.1, from coordinate 44,268 downwards.
GGCGGACGAACTGGGCCAGTCCCACCCCCCAAGGCTATAGCCCACCCGTTTTTGTGGCCTTTTTCCGCTGGACGAACTTGTCGCGGCGGCCTTCGGGCGGGTATTTTTGGGCGCGGCTGTGCCCGCGGCCTATTTTTGGCACACGGAGGCGCCTCGCAAAGTCTCGCGCCATTCCGAGTGCGGCGGACGAAGTGGGCCAGCCCCACCCCCCAAGGCTATAGCCCACCCGTTTTTGTGGCCTTTTTCCGCTGGACGAACTTGGCGCCGTGGCCTTCGGGCGGGTATTTTTGGGCGCGGCTGTGCCCGCAGCCTATTTTTGACACACGAAGGCACCTCGCAAAGTCTCGCGCCATTCCGAGTCCGGCGGACGAAGTAGGCCAGCTCCACCCCCCAAGGCTATAGCCCACCTGTTTTTGTGTCCTTTTTCCGCTGGACGAACATTGCGCCGCGGCCTTCGGGCGGGTATTTTTGGGCGCGGCTGTGCCCGCGGCCCATTTTTGGCACACGGAGGTGCCTCGCAAAGTCTCACGCCATTCCGAGTCCGGCGGACGAAGTCGGCCAGCCCCTCCCCCCAAGGCTATAGCCCACCCGTTTTTCTGGCATTTTTCCGCTGGACGAACTTGTCGCGGCGGCCTTCGGGCGGGTATTTTTGGGCGCGGCTGTGCCCGCGGCCTATTTTTAGCAACGGAGGTGCCTCACAAAGTCTCGCGCCATTCCGAGTCCGGCGGACGAAGTCGGCCAGCCCCACCCCCCAAAGTTATACCCCACCCGTTTTTGTGGCCTTTTTACGCTGGACGAACTTGGCGCCGCGGCCTTCGGGCGGGTATTTTTTACGCGCGGCTGTGCCTGCGGCCTATTTTTGGACACACGGAGGCGCTCGCAAAGTCTCGCGCCATTCTGAGTCCGGCGGACGAAGTTGGCCAGCCCCACCCCCCAAGGCTATATCCCACCCGTTTTTGTGGCCTTTTTCAGCTGGACGAACTTGGCACCGTGGCCTTCGGGCGGGTATTTTTGGGCGCGGCTGTGCCCGCGGCCTATTTTTGGCACACGTAGGCGCCTCACCAAGTCTCGTACCATTCCAAGTCCGGCGGATGAAGTTGTCCATCCCCACCCCCCAAGGCTATAGCCCACCCGTTTTTTAGGCCTTTTTCCGCTGGACGAACTTGGCGCCGCGGCCTTCGGGCGGGTATTTTTGCGCGCGGATGTGTCCGCAGCCTATTTTTGACACACGCAGGCACCTCGCAAAGTATCGCGCCATTCCGAGTCCGGCAGACGAAGTAGGCCAGCCCCACCCCCCAAGGCTATAGCCCACCCGTTTTTGTGGCCTTTTTCCGCTGGACGAACTTGGCGCCGCGGCCGTCGGGCGGGTATTTTTGCGCATGCTGTGCCCGCGGCCTATTTTTGACACACGCAGGCACCTCCCAAAGTCTCGCGCCATTCCGAGTCCGGCGGATGAAGTTGGCCAGCCCCACCCCCCAAGGCTATAGCCCACCCGTTTTTGAGGCCTTTTTCCGCTGGACGAACTTGGCGCCGCGGCCTTCGGGCGGGTATTTTTGCGCGCGGATGTGCCCGCGGCCTATTTTTGACACACGCAGGCACATCGCAAAGTCTCGCGCCATTCCGAGTCCGGCAGACGAAGTAGGCCAGCCCCACCCCCCAAGGGTATAGCCCACCCGTTTTTGTGGCCTTTTTCCGCTGGACGAACTTGACGCCGCGGCCTTCGGGCGGGTATTTTTGGGCGCGGCTGTGCCCGCGGCCTATTTTTGGCACACGGAGGTGCCTCACAAAGTCTCGCGCCATTCCGAGTCCGGCGGACGAAGTCGGCCAGCCCCACCCCCCAAGGTTATAGCCCACCCGTTTTTGTGGCCTTTTTCAGCTGGACGAATTTGGCGCCGCGGCCTTCGGGCGGGTATTTTTGGGCGCGGCTGTGCCCGCGGCCTATTTTTGGTACACGTAGGCGCCTCACAAAGTCTCGTACCATTCCGAGTCCGGCGGACGAAGTGGGCCAGCCCCACCCCCCAAGGCTATAGCCCACCCGTTTTTGTGGCCCTTTTCCGCTGGACGAACTTGGCGCCGCGGCCTTCGGGGGGGTGTTTTTACGCGCGGCTGTGCCCGCGGCCTATTTTTGACACACGCAGGCACCTCGCAAAGTCTCGCCGCATTCCGAGTCCGGCGAACGAAGTTGGCCAGCGCCTCCCCCCAAGGCCATAGCCCACCCGTTTTTTGGCCATTTTTCCACTGGACGAACTTGGCACCCCGGCCTTCGGGCGGTTATTTTTGGGCAGAGCTTTTTCCGCGGCCTATTTTTAGCACGCAGAGGCCGTTCGCAAAGTCTTGCCCCATTCCTAGTCCGGCGGACGAAGTGGGCCAGCCCCACCCCCCAAGGCTATGGCCCACCCGTTTTTGTGGCCTTTTTCCGGTGGACGAACTTGGTGCCCCGGCCTTCAAGCGGGTATTTTTGGCGCGGCTGTGCCGCGCCCTATTTTTGGCACACGGAGGTGCCTCGCAAAGTCTGGCGCCATTCCGAGTCCGGCGGACGAAGTTGGCCAGCCCCACCCCCCAAGGCTATGCCCCACCCGTTTTTGTGGCCTTTTTCCGCTGGACGAACTTGGCGCCCCGGCCTTCGGGCGGGTATTTTTGGGTGAGGCTTTGCCCGCGACCTGTTTTTGGCACACGGAGGCGCGTCGCAAAGTCTCGCGCCATTCCGAGTCCGGCGGACGAAGTTGGCCAGCCCCACCCCCCAAGTCTATAGCCCACCCGTTTTTGTGGCCTTTTTCCGCTGGACGAACTTGGCGCCCCGTCCTTCGGGCGGGTATTTTTGGTCGCGGATGTTCCCGCGGCCTATTTTTGGCACACGGAGGCGCCTCAAAAGTCTCGCGCCATTCCGAGTCCGGCGGACGAAGTCGGCCAGCCCCAACCCCAAGGCTATAGCCCACCCGTTTTTGTGGCCTTTAATTGCTGGACGAACTTGGTGCCCCGGCCTTCGGGCGGGTATTTTTTGACGCGGCTGTGCCCGCGGCCTACTTTTGTCACATCGAGACGCCTCGCAATGTCTTGCGCCATTCCGAGTCCGGCGGACGAGTCGGCCAGCCCCACCCCCCAAGGCTATAGCCCACCCGTTTTTGTGGCCTTTTTCCGCTGGACGAATTTGGCGCCCCGGCCTTCCGCCGGTTATTTTTAGGCGCGGCTGTGACCACAGCCTATTTTTGGCGTACGGAGGCACCTCGCAAAGACTCGCGCCATTCCGAGTCCGGCGGACGAAGTTGGCCAGCCCCACCCCCCAAGGCTATAGCCCACCCGTTTTTATGGCCTTTTACCGGTGGAAGATCTTGGCCCCCCGGCCTTCGGATGGGTATTTTTGGGCGCGGCTGTGGCTACGGGCTATTTTTGGCACACGGAGTCGCCTCGCAAAGTCTCGCGCCATTCCGAGTCCGGTGGACGAAGTTGGCTAGCCCCACCCCCCAAGGCTATAGCCCACCCGTTTTTGTGGCATTTTTCCGCTGGACAAACTTGGCGCCCCGGCCTTCGGGCGGGTATTTTTGGGCGCGGCTGTGCCCACGGCCTATTTTTAGCACAAGGAGGCACCTCGCAAAGTCTCGCACCATTCCGAGTCCGGCGGACGAAGTTGGCCAGCCCCACCCGCCAAGACTATAGCCCACCCGTTTTTGTGGCCTTTTTCCGATGGACAAACTTGGCGCCCCGGCCTTCGGGCGGGTATTTTTGGGCGCGGCTGTGCCCGTGGCCTATGTTTGGCACACGTAGGCACCTCGCAAAGTCTCGCGCCATTCCGAGTCCTGCAGACGAAGTTGGCCAACCCCACCCCCCAAGGCTATAGCCCATCCGTTTTTGTTGCCTTTTTCCAGTGGATGAACATGGCGCCCCGGCCTTCGGGCGGGTAATTTTGGGTGCGGCTGTGCCCGCGGCCTATTTTTAGCACACGGAGGCGCCTCACAAAGTCTCGAGCCATTCCGAGTCCGGCGGACAATGTTGGCCAGCCCCACCGCACAAGGCTATAGCCCACCTGTTTTTGTGGCCTTTTTCCGCTGGACGAACATGGCGCCCCGGCCTTCGGGCGGGTATTTTTGGGCGCGACTGTGCCCGCGGCCTACTTTTGTCACATCGAGACGCCTCGCAATGTCTTGCGCCATTCCGAGTCCGGCGGACGAGTCGGCCAGCCCCACCCCCCAAGGCTATAGCCCACCCGTTTTTGTGGCCTTTTTCCGCTGGACGAACTTGGCGCCCCGGCCTTCGGGCGGGTATTTGGGCGCGGCTGTGCCCGCGGCCTACGTTTGGCACACGCAGGTGTCTTGCAATGTCTCGCGGCATTCTGAGTCCGGCGGACGAAGTTGGCCAGCCCCACCCCCCAAGGCTATAGCCCACCCGTTTTTGTGGCCTTTTTCCGCTGGACGAAATTGGCGCCCCGGCCTTCGGGAGATTATTTTTAGGGGCGGCTCTGCCCGCGGCCTATTTTTGGCACACGGAGGCGCCTCGCAAAGTCTCGCACCACTCCAAGCCCGGCGGACGAAGTTGGCCTGCCCCACCCCCCAAGGCTATCGCCCACCCGTTTTTGTGGCCTTTTTCCGCTGGACGAACTTGGCTCCCCGGCCTTCGGGCGGGTATTTTTGGGCGCGGCTGTGCCCACGGCCTATTTATTGCACACGGAGGAGCCTCGCAAAGTCTCGCGGCATTCCAAGTCCGGCGGACGAAGTTGGCCAGCCCCACCCCCCAAGGCTATAGCCCACCCATTTTTGTGGCCGTTTTCCGCTGGATGAACTTGGCGCCCCGGCCTTCGGGCAGGTATTTTTGGACGTGGTTGTGCCCGCGGCCTATTGTTGGCCCACGGAGGCACCTCGCAAAGTCTCACGCCATTCCGAGTATGGCGGACGAAGGTGGCCAGCCGCCCCTCCAAGTCTATAGCCCACCCGTTTTTGTGGCCGTTTTCCGCTGGACGGCGCCCGGCCTTCCGGCGGCTATTTTTGGGCGCGGCTGTGCCCGCGGTGTATTTTTGGCACACGGAGGTGCCTCGCAAAGTCTCGCGCCATTCCGAGTCCGGCTGACGAAGTTGGCCAGCCGCACCCCCCAAGGCTATAACCCACCCGTTTTTGTGGCCTTTTACCGCTGGACGAACTTGGCGCTCCGGCCTTCGGGCTGGTATTTTTGGGTGCGGCTGTGCCCGCTGCCTATTTTTGGCACACGGAGGCGCCTCACAAAGTCTTGCGCCATTCCGAGTCCGGCGGACGAAGTCGGCCAGCCCCACCCCCCAAGGCTATAGCCCACCCGTGTTTGTGGCCTTTTTCCGCTGGACGAACTCGGCGCTCCGGCCTTCAGGCGGGTATTTTTGGACGCGGCTGTGCCCGCGGCCTATTTTTGGCACATGGAGGCACCTCAAAAGTCTCGCGCCATTCCGAGTCCGGCGGACGAAGTAGGCCAACCCCACCGCACAAGGCTATAGCCCACTTGTTTTTGTGGCCTTTTTCCGCTGGACGAACATGGCGCCCCGGCCTTCGGGCGGGTATTTTTGGGCGCGGCTGTGCCCGCTGCCTATTTTTGGCACACGGAGGCGCCTCACAAAGTCTCGCGCCATTCCGAGTCCGGCGGACGAAGTTGGCCAGCCCCCCCCCCCCAAGGCTATGGCCCACCCGTTTTTGTGGCCGTTTTCCGCTGGACTAACTTGGCGCCCCGGCCATCGGGCAGGTATTTTTGGGCGCGGCTGTACCCGCGGTGTATTTTTGGCACACGGAGCTGCCTCGCAAAGTCTCGCGCCATTCCGAGTCCGGCGGACGAAGTCGGCCAGCTCCACCCCCCAAGGCTATAGCCCACCCGTTTTTGTGGCCTTTAACCGCTGGACGAACTTGGTAACCCGGCCTTCGGGCGGGTATTTTTTGACGCGGCTGTGCCTGCGGCCTACTTTTGTCACATCGAGGCGCCTCGCAAAGTCTTGCGCCATTCCGAGTCCGGCGGACGAGTCGGCCAGCCCCACCCACCAAGGCTATAGCCCACCCGTTTTTGTGGCCTTTTTCCGCTGGACGAACTTGGCGCCCCGGCCTTCGGGCGGGTATTTTTGGGCGCGTCTGTGGCCGCGGCCTATTTTTGGCACACGGAGGTGCCTCGCAAAGTCTCCCGCCATTCCCATTCCGGCGGACGAAGTAGGCCGGCCCCACCCCCCAAGTCTATAGCCCACCCGTTTTTGTGGCCTTTTTCCGCTGGACGAACTTGGCGCCCCGTCCTTCGGGCGGGTATTTTTGGTCGCGGATGTGCCCGTGGCCTATTTTTGGCACACAGAGGTGCCTCAAAAGTCTCGCCCCATTCCGAGTCCGGCAGACGAAGTCGGCCAGCTCCACCCCCCAAGGCTATAGCCCACCCGTTTTTGTGGCCTTTAACCGCTGGACGAACTTGGTAACCCGGCCTTCGGGCGGGTATTTTTTGACGCGGCTGTGCCTGCGGCCTACTTTTGTCACATCGAGGTGCCTCGCAAAGTCTTGCACCATTCCGAGTCCGGCGGACGAGTCGGCCAGCCCCACCCCCCAAGGCTATAGCCCACCCGTTTTTGTGGCCTTTTTCCGCTGGACGAATTTGGCGCCCCGGCCTTCTGGCGGTTATTTTTAGGCGCGGCTGTGACCACAGCCTATTTTTGGCGTACGGAGGCACCTCGCAAAGACTCGCGCCATTCCGAGTCCGGCGGACGAAGTTGGCCAGCCCCACCCCCCAAGGCTATAGCCCACCCGTTTTTATGGCCTTTTACCGGTGGAAGATCTTGGCCCCCCGGCCTTCGGATGGGTATTTTTGGGCGCGGCTGTGGCTACGGGCTATTTTTGGCACGTGGAGTCACCTCGCAAAGTCTCGCGCCATTCCGAGTCCGGCGGACGAAGTTGGGCAGCCCCACCCCCTAAGGCTATAGCCCACCCGTTTTTGTGGCCTTTTTCCGCTGGACGAACTTGGCGCCCCGGCCTTCGGGCGGGTATTTTTGGGCGCGGCTGTGCCCGCAGCCTATTTTTGGCACACGGATACGCCTCGCAAAGTCTCGCGCCATTCCGAGTCCGGCGGACGAAGTGGGCCGGCCCCACCCCCCAAGGCTATAGCCCACCCGTTTTTGTGGCCTTTTTCCGCTGGACGAACTTGGCAACCCGGCCTTCGGGCGGGTATTTTTGGGCGCGACTCTGCACGCGGCCTATTTTTGGAACACGGAGGTGCCTCGCAAAGTCTCGCGCTATTCCGAGTCCTGCGGACGAAGTTGGCCAGCCCCATTTCCCAAGGCTATAGCCCACCCGTTTTTGTTGCCTTTTTCAAGTGGACGAACATGGCGCCCCGGCCTTCGGATGGGTATTTTTGGGCACGGCTGTGGCTACGGGCTATTTTTGGCACACGGAGTCGCCTCGCAAAGTCTCGCGCCATTCCGAGTCCGGCGGACGAAGTTGGCTAGCCCCACCCCCCAAGGCTATAGCCCACCCGTTTTTGTGGCCTTTTTCCGCTGGACAAACTTGGCGCCCCGGCCTTCGGGCGGGTATTTTTGGGCGCGGCTGTGCCCGCGGCCTATGTTTGGCACATGGAGGCGCCTCGCAAAGTCTCGCGCCATTCCGTGTCCGGCGGACGAAGTTGTACAGCCCCACCCCCCAAGGCTATAGCTCACCCGTTTTTGTGGCCGTTTTCCGCTGGACGAACTTAGCGCCACGGCCTTCGGGAGGGTATTTTTAGGCGCGGCTGTGTCCACGTCCTATTTTTGGCACATGGAGGCACCTCGCAAAGTCTCGCACCATTCCGAGTCCGGTGGACGAAGTTGGGCAGCCCCACCCCCCAAGGCTATAGCCCACCCGTTTTTGGGGCCTTTTTCCGCTGGACGAACTTGGCGCCCCGGCCTTTGGGTCGGTATTTTTGGGTGCGGCTGCGCCCGCGGCCTATATTTGCCACACGGAGGTGCCTCACAAAGTCTCGCGCCATTCCGAGTCCAGCGGACGAAGTTGGCCAGCCCCACCCCCCAAGGCTATCGCCCACCCGTTTTTGTGGCCTTTTTCCGCTGGACGAATTTGGCGTCCCGGCCTTCGGGAGGGTATTTTTGGGCGCTGCAGTGCCCACGGCCTATTTTTTGAACACGGAGGTGCCTCGCAAAGTCTCGCACCATTCCGAGTCCTGCAGACGAAGTTGGCCAACCCCACCCCCCAAGGCTATAGCCAACCCGTTTTAGTGGCCTTTTTCCGCTGGACGAACTTGGCGCCCCGGCCTTCGGGCGGGTATTTTTGGGCGCAGCTGTGCCCTTAGCCTATTTTTGGCACACGGAGGCGCCTCGTAAAGTCTCGCGCCATTCCGAGTCTGGCGGACGAAGTGGGCCGGCCCCACCCCCCAAGGCTATAGCCCACCCGTTTTTGTGGCCTTTTTCCGTTGGACGAACTTGGCGACCCGGCCTTCGGGCGGGTATTTTTGGGCGCCGCTGTGCACGCGGCCTATTTTTGGAACACGGAGGTGCCTCGCAAAGTCTCGCGCTATTCCGAGTCCTGCGGACGAAGTTGGCCAGCCCCACTCCCCAAGGCTATAGCCCACCCGTTTTTGTTGCCTTTTTCCAGTGGACGAACATGGCGCCCCGGCCTTCGGATGGGTATATTTGGGCGCGGCTGTGGCTATGGGCTATTTTTGGCACACGGAGTCGCCTCGCAAAGTCTCGCGCCATTCCGAGTCCGGCGGACGAAGTTGGCTAGCCCCACCCCCCAAGGCTATAGCCCACCCGTGTTTGTGGCCTTTTTCCGCTGGACAAAACTTGGCGCCCCGGCCTTCGGGCGTGTATTTTTGGGCGCGGCTGTGCCCGCGGCCTATGTTTGGCACACGGAGGCGCCTCGTAAATTCTCGCGCCATTCCGAGTCCGGCGGACGAAGTTGTACAGCCCCACCCCCCAAGGCTATAGCTCACCCGTTTTTGTGGCCGTTTTCCGCTGGACGAACTTAGCGCCACGGCCTTCGGGAGGGTATTTTTAGGCGCGGCTGTGCCCACGGCCTATTTTTGGCACATGGAGGCACCTCGCAAAGTCTCGCACCATTCCGAGTCCGGTGGACGAAGTTGGGCAGCCCCACCCCCCAAGGCTATAGCCCACCCGTTTTTGGGGCCTTTTTCCGCTGGACGAACTTGGCGCCCCGGCCTTTGGGTCGGTATTTTTGGGTGCGGCTGCGCCCGCGGCCTATATTTGCCACATGGAGGTGCCTCGCAAAGTCTCGCGCCATTCCGAGTCCAACGGACGAAGTTGGCCAGCCCCACCCCCCAAGGCAATAGCCCACCCGTTTTTGTGGCCTTTTTCCGCTGGACGAACTTGGCGTCCCGGCCTTCGGTCGGGTATTTTTGGGCGCTGCAGTGCCCACAGCCTATTTTTTGAACACGGAGGTGCCTCGTAAAGTCTCGCGCCATTCCGAGTCCTGCAGACGAAGTTGGTCAACCCCACCCCCCAAGGCTATAGCCAACCCGTTTTAGTGGCCTTTCTCGCTGGACGAACTTGGCGCCCCGGCCTTCGGGCGGGTATTTTTGGGCACGGCTGTGCCCGCAGACTATTTTTGGCACACGGAGGCACCTCGCAAAGTCTCGCGCCATTCCGAGTCCGGCGGACGAAGTGGGCCGGCCCCACCGCCCAAGGCTATAGCCCACCCGTTTTTGTGGCCTTTTTCCGCTGGACGAACTTGGCGACCCGGCCTTCGGGCGGGTATTTTTGGGCGCGGCTGTGCACGCGGCCTATTTTTGGAACACGGAGGTGCCTCGCAAAGTCTCGCGCTATTCCGAGTCCTGCGGACGAAGTTGGCCAGCCCCACTCCCCAAGGCTATAGCCCACCCGTTTTTGTTGCCTTTTTCCAGTGGACGAACATGGCGCCCCGGCCTTCGGGCGGGTATTTTTGGCCGCAGCTGTCCCCGCGGCCTATTTTTCGTACACGGATGGCCCTCGCAAAGTCTCGCGCCATTCCGAGTCCGGCGGACGAAGTCGGCCAGCCCCACCTCCCAAGGCTATAGCCAACCCGTTTTTGTGGACTTTTTCCGCCGGACGAACTTGGCGCCCCGGCCTTCGGGCAGTGATTTTTGGGCGCGGCTGTTCCTGTAGCCTATTTTAGGCACTCGCAGGCCCCTCGCAAAGTCTCGCGCCATTCCGAGTCTGGCGGACGAAGTGGGCCAGCCCCACCTCCCAAGGCTATAGCCCACCCGTTTTTATGGCCTTTTTCCGCTGGACGAACTTGGCGCCCCGTGCCTTGGGCGGTTATTTTTGGGCGCGGCTGTGGCCACGGCCTATTTTTGGCACACGGAGGCCCCTCGTAAAGTCTCGCGCCATTCCGAGTCCGGCGGACGAAGTTGGCCAGTCCCACCCCCCAAGGCTATAGCCCACCCGTTTTTGTGGCCTTTTTCCGCTGGACGAACTTGGCGCCCCGGCCTTCTGGAGGTTATTTTTGGGTACAGCTGTGCCCGCGGCCAATTTTTGGCACACGGAGGCCCCTCACAAAGTCACGCGCCATTCCGAGTCCGGCGGACGAAGTTGGCAAGCCCCACCCCCCAAGGCTATAGCCCACCCATTTTTGTGGCCTTTTTCCGCTGGACGAACTTGGCGCCCCGGCCTTCGGGCGGTTATTTTTGGCACACGGAGGCCCCTCACAAAGTCTCGTGCCATTCCGAGGCCGGCGGACGAAGTGGGCAAGCCCCACCCCCCAATTCTATAGCCCACCCGTTGTTGTTGCCTTTTTCCGCTGGACGAACTTGGCGCCCCGGCCTTCGGGCGGTTATTTTTGGGCGCGGCTCTGTCCACGGCCTATTTTTGGCACACGGAGGCCCCTCGCAAAGTCTCGGGCCATTCTGAGTCCGGCGGACGAAGTTGGCCAGCCCCACCCCCCAAGGCTATAGCCCACCCGTTTTTGTGGCCTTTTTCCGCTGGACGAACTTGGCGCCCCGGCCTTCGGGCGGTAATTTTTTGGCGCGGCTGTGCCCGTGGCCTATTTTTGGCACACAGAGGGTGCTCGCAAAGTCTCGCGCCACTCTGAGTCCGGCGGACGAAGTTGGCCAGCCCCACCCCCCAACGCTATAGCCCACCCGTTTTTGTGGCCTTTTTCCGCTGGACGAACTTGGCGCCCCGGCCTTCGGGCGGTTATTTTTGTGTGCTACTGTGCCCGCGGCGTATTTTTGGCACATGGAGGGCCCTCGCAAAGTCCCGCGCCATTCCGAGTCCGGCGGACGAAGTTGGCCAGCCCCACCTCCCAAGGCGATAGCCCACCCGTTTTTGTGGCGTTTTTCCGCTGGACAAACTTCGTGCCCCGGCCTTCGGGCGGTTATTTTTGGGCGCGTCTGTGCCCGGGGCCTATTTTTGGCACACGGAGGCCGCTCGCAAAGTCTCGCGCCATTCCGTGTCCGGCGGACGAAGTTGGCCAGCCCCACCCCCCAAGGCTATAGCCCACCCGTTTTTGTTGCCTTTTTCCGCTGGACGAACTTCGCGCCCGCTGCTCGGGCGGTTATTTTGGGCGCGGCTGTGCCCGGGGCCTAATTTTGGCACACGGAGGCCGCTCGCAAAGTCTCGCGCCATTCCGAGTCCGGCGGACGAAGTTGGCCAGCCCCACCCCCCAAGGCTATAGCCCACCCGTTTTTGTTGCCTTTTTCCGCTGGTCGAACTTCGCGCCCCGTCGTTCGGGCGGTTAATTTTGGGCGCGGCTGTGCCTGGGGCCTAGTTTTGGCACACGGAGGCTGCTCGCAATGTCTCGCGCCATTCCGAGTCCGGCGGACGAAGTTGGCCAGCCCCACCCCCCAAGGCTATAGCCCACCCGTTTTTGTTGCCTTTTTCCGCTGGACGAACTTCGCGCCCCGTCGCTCGGGCGGTTAATTTTGGGCGCGGCTGTGCCTGGGCCTATTTTTGGCACACGGAGGCCGCTTGCAAAGTCTCGCGCCATTCCGAGTCCGCGGACGGTTGGCCATCCCCACCCCCAAGGCTATCGCCCACCCGCTTGTGTGCCCTCTTGCCCCTGCACGAACCCGGCGACGCCGCCTTCGGGCGGGTATTTTTGGGCGCGGCTGTGCCAGCGGCCTATTTTTGGCACACGGAGGTGCCTCGCAAAGTCTCGCGCCATTCCGAGTCCGGCGGACGATGTTGGCCATCCCCACCCCCCAAGGCTATAGCCCACCCGTTTTTGTGGCCTCTTTCCGCTGGACGAACTTGGCGCCCCGGCCTTCGGGCGGCTATTTTTGGATGCGGCTGTGCCCGCGGCCTATTTTTGGCACACGGAGGCGCCTCGCAAAGTCTCGCGCCATTCCTAGTCCGGCGGACGAAGTTGGCCAGCCCCACCCCCCAAGGCTATAGCCCACCCGTTTTTGTGGCCTCTTTCCGCTGGACGAACTTGGCGCCCTGGCCTTCGGGCGGGTATTTGTTGGCGCGGCTGTACCCGCGGCCTATTTTTGGCACACGGAGGCGCCTCGCAAAGTCTCGCGCCATCCCCAGTCCGGCGGACGAAGTTGGCCAGCCCCACCCCCCAAGGCTATAGCCCACCCGTTTTTGGGGCCTCTTTCCGCTGGATGAACTTGGCGCCCCGGCCTTCGGGCGGGTATTTTTGGGGGCGGCTGTGCCCGCGGCCTATTTTTGGCACACGGAGGTGCTTCGCAAAGTCTCGCGCCATTCCGAGTCCGGCGGACGAAGTTGGCCATCCCCACCCCCCAAGGCTATAGCCCACCCGTTTTTGGGGCCTCTTTCCGCTGGATGAACTTGGCGCCCCGGCCTTCGGGCGGGTATTTTTGGGCGCGGCTGTGCCCGCGGCCTATTTTTGGCACACGGAGGCGCTTCGCAAAGTCTCGCGCCATTCCGAGTCCGGCGGACGAAGTTGGCCATCCCCACCCCCCAAGGCTATAGCCCACCCGTTTTTGTGGCCTCTTTCCGCTGGAAGAACTTGGCGCCCCGGACTTCGGGCGGGTATTTTTGGGCGCGGCTGTGCCCGCGGCCTATTTTTGGCACACGGAGGCGCCTCGCAAAGTCTCGCGCCATTCCGAGTCCGGCGGACGAAGTTGGCCATCCCCACCCCCCCAAGGCTATAGCCCACCCGTTTTTGTGGCCTCTTTCCGCTGGACGAACTTGGCGCCCCGGCCTTCGGGCGGCTATTTTTGGCCGCGGCTGTGCCCGCGGCCTATTTTTGGCACACGGAGGTGCCTCGCAAAGTCTCGCGCCATTCCGAGTCCGGCGGACGAAGTAGGCCAGCCCCACCCCCCAAGGCTATAGCCCACCCGTTTTTGTGGCCTCTTTCCGCTGGACGAACTTGGCGCCCCGGCCTTCGGGCGGGTATTTTTGGGCGCGGCTGTGCCCGCGGCATATTTTTGGTAGACGGAGGTGCCTAGCAAAGTGTCACGCCATTCCGAGTCCGGCGGACGAAGTTGGCCAGCCCCACCCCCCAAGGCTATAGCCCACCCGTTTTTGGGGCCTCTTTCCGCTGGACGAACTTGGCGCCCCGGCATTCGGGCAGGTATTTTTGGGCGCGGCTGTGCCCGCGACCTATTTTTGGCACACGGAGGCGCCTCGCAAAGTATCGCGCCATTCCGAGTCCGGCGGACGAAGTTGGCCAGCCCCACCCCCCAAGGCTATAGCCCACCCGTTTTTGGGGCCTCTTTCCGCTGGACGAACTTGGCGCCCCGGCATTCGGGCGGGTATTTTTGGGCGCGGCTGTGCCCGCGGCCTATTTTTGGCACACGGAGGCGCCTCGCAAAGTCTCGCGCCATTCCGAGTCCGGCGGACGAAGTAGGCCAGCCCCACCCCCCAAGGCTATAGCCCACCCGTTTTTGTGGCCTCTTTCCGCTGGACGAACTTGGCGCCCCGGCCTTCGGGCGGGTATTTTTGGGCGCGGCTGTGCCCGCGGCATATTTTTGGTAGACGGAGGTGCCTAGCAAAGTGTCACGCCATTCCGAGTCCGGCGGACGAAGTTGGCCAGCCCCACCCCCCAAGGCTATAGCCCACCCGTTTTTGGGGCCTCTTTCCGCTGGACGAACTTGGCGCCCCGGCCTTCGGGCGGGTATTTTTGGGCGCGGCTGTGCCCGCGGCCTATTTTTGGTAGACGGAGGTGCCTAGCAAAGTGTCACGCCATTCCGAGTCCGGCGGACGAAGTTGGCCAGCCCCACCCCCCAAGGCTATAGCCCACCCGTTTTTGGGGCCTCTTTCCGCTGGACGAACTTGGCGTCCCGGCATTCGGGCGGGTATTTTTGGGAGCGGCTGTGCCCGCGGCCTATTTTTGGGACACGGAGGCGCCTCGCAAAGTATCGCGCCATTCCGAGTCCGGCGGACGAAGTTGGCCAGCCCCACCCCCCAAGGCTATAGCCCACCCGTTTTTGGGGCCTCTTTCCGCTGGACGAACTTGGCGTCCCGGCATTCGGGCGGGTATTTTTGGGAGCGGCTGTGCCCGCGGCCTATTTTTGGCACACGGAGGCGCCTCGCAAAGTATCGCGCCATTCCGAGTCCGGCGGACGAAGTTGGCCAGCCCCACCCCCCAAGGCTATAGCCCACCCGTTTTTGGGGCCTCTTTCCGCTGGACGAACTTGGCGCCCCGGCCTTCGGGCAGGTATTTTTGGGCGCGGCTGTGCCAGCGGCCTATTTTTGGCACACGGAGGTGCCTCGCAAAGTCTCGCGCCATTCCGAGTCCGGCGGACGATGTTGGCCATCCCCACCCCCCAAGGCTATAGCCCACCCGTTTTTGTGGCCTCTTTCCGCTGGACGAACTTGGCGCCCCGGCCTTCGGGCGGCTATTTTTGGACGCGGCTGTGCCCGCGGCCTATTTTTGGCACACGGAGGCGCCTCGCAAAGTCTCGCGCCATTCCGAGTCCGGCGGACGAAGTTGGCCAGACCCACCCCCAAAGGCTATAGCCCACCCGTTTTTGTGGCCTTTTTCCGGTGGACGAACTTGGTGCCCCGGCCTTCGGGCGGGTATTTTTGGGTGCGGCTGTGTCCGCGGCCTATTTTTGGCACATGGAGGCACCTCGCAAAGTCTCGCGCCATTCCGAGTCCGGCGGACGAAGTGGGCCAGCCCCACCCCCCAAGGCTATAGCCCACCCGTTTTTGGGGCCTCTTTCCGCTGGACGAACTTGGCGCCCCGGCATTCGGGCGGGTATTTTTGGGCGCGGCTGTGCCCGCGGCCTATTTTTGGCACACGGAGGCGCCTCGCAAAGTCTCGCGCCATTCTGAGTCCGGCGAACGAAGTTGGCCAGCCCCACCCCCCAAGGCTATAGCCCACCCGTTTTTGTGGCCTCTTTCCGCTGGACGAACTTGGCGCCCCGGCCTTCGGGCGGGTATTTGTGGACGCGGCTGTGCTCTGCGGCCTATTTTTGGCACACGGAGGCGCTTCGCGCAAAGTATCGCGCCATTCCGAGTCCGCGGACGAAGTTGGCCAGCCCCACCCCCAAGGCTATAGCCCACCCGCTTTTGGGGCCTCTTTCCGCTGGATTTAACTTGGCGCCCTGGCATTCGGGCGGGTATTTTTGGGCGCGGCTGTGCCCGCGGCCTATTTTTGGCACACGGAGGCGCCTCGCAAAGTATCGCGCCATTCCGAGTCCGGCGGACGAAGTTGGCCAGCCCCACCCCCCAAGGCTATAGCCCACCCGTTTTTGGGGCCTCTTTCCGCTGGATGAACTTGGCGTCCCGGCATTCGGGCGGGTATTTTTGGGAGCGGCTATGCCCGCGGCCTATTTTTGGCACACGGAGGCGCCTCGCAAAGTATCGCGCCATTCCGAGTCCGGCGGACGAAGTTGGCCAGCCCCACCCCCCAAGGCTATAGCCCACCCGTTTTTGGGGCCTCTTTCCGCTGGACGAACTTGGCGCCCCGGCCTTCGGGCAGGTATTTTTGGGCGCGGCTGTACTCGCGGCCTATTTTTGGCACACGGAGGTGCCTCGCAAAGTCTCGCACCATTCCGAGTCCGGCGGACGAAGTTGACCAGCCCCACCCCCCAAGGCTATAGCCCACCCGTTTTTGTGGCCTCTTTCCGCTGGACGAACTTGGCGCCCCGGCCTTCGGGCGGGTATTTTTGGGCGCGGCTGTACCCGCGGCCTATTTTTGGTACACGGAGGCGCCTCGCAAAGTCTCGCGCCATTCCGAGTCCGGCGGACGAAGTTGGCCAGCCCCACCCCCCAAGGCTATAGCCCACCCGTTTTTGGGGCCTCTTTCCGCTGGACGAACTTGGCGCCCCGGCCTTCGGGCGGGTATTTTTGGGCGCGGCTGTGCCCGCGGCCTATTTTTGGCACACGGAGGCGCCTCGCAAAGTCTCGCGCCATTCTGAGTCCGGCGAACGAAGTTGGCCAGCCCCACCCCCCAAGGCTATAGCCCACCCGTTTTTGTGGCCTCTTTCCGCTGGACGAACTTGGCGCCCCGGCCTTCGGGCGGGTATTTGTGGACGCGGCTGTACCCGCGGCCTATTTTTGGCACACGGAGGCGCGTCGCAAAGTATCGCGCCATTCCGAGTCCGGCGGACGAAGTTGGCCAGCCCCACCCCCCAAGGCTATAGCCCACCCGTTTTTGGGGCCTCTTTCCGCTGGACGAACTTGGCGCCCCGGCCTTCGGGCGGGTATTTTTGGGCGCGGCTGTGCCCGCGGCCTATTTTTGGCACACGGAGGTGCCTCGCAAAGTCTCGCGCAATTCCGAGTCCGGCGGACGAAGTTGGCCAGCCCCACCCCTCAAGGCTATAGCCCACCCGTTTTTGTGGCCTCTTTCCGCTGGACGAACTTGGCGCCCCGGCCTTCGGGCGGGTATTTTTGGGCGCGGCTGTGCCCGGGGCCTATTTGTGGCACACGGAGGAGCCTCGCAAAGTCTCGCGCCATTCCGAGTCCGGCGGACAAAGTTGGCCAGCCCCACCCCCCAAGGCTATAGCCCACCCGTTTTTGGGGCCTCTTTCCGCTGGACGAACTTGGCGCCCCGGCCTTCGGGCGGGTATTTTTGGACGCGGCTGTGTCCGCGGCCTATTTTTGGCACACGGAGGGGCCTCGCAAAGTCTCGCGCCATTCCGAGTCCGGCGGACGAAGTTGGCCAGCCCCACCCCCCAAGGCTATAGCCCGCCCGTTTTTGGGGCCTCTTTCCGCTGGACGAACTTGGCGCCCCGGCCTTCGGGCGGGTATTTTTGGGCGCGGCTGTGCCCGCGGCCAATTTTTGGAACACGGAGGCCCCTAGCAAAGTCTCGCGCCATTCCGAGTCCGGCGGACGAAGTTGCCCAGCCCCACCCCCCAAGGCTATAGCCCACCTGTTTTTGGGGCCTCTTTCCGCTGGACGAACTTGGCGCCCCGGCCTTCGGGCTGGTATTTTTGGGCGCGGCTGTGCCCGCGGCCTATTTTTGGCACACGGAGGAGCCTCATAAAGTCTCGCGCCATTCCGAGTCCGGCGGATGAAGTGGGCCAGCCCCACCCCCCAAGGCTATAGCCCACCCGTTTTTGTGGCCTCTTTCCGCTGGACGAACTTGGCGCCCCGGCCTTCGGGCGGGTATTTTTGTGCGCGGCTGTGGCCGCAGCCTATTTTTGGCACACGGAGGCGCCTCGCAAAGTCTCGCGCCATTCCGAGTCCGGCGGACGAAGTTGGCCAGCCCCACCCCCCAAGGCTATAGCCCACCTGTTTTTGTTGCCTCTTTCCCCTGGACGAACTTGGCGCCCCGGCCTTCGGGCGGCTATTTTTGGGTGCGGCTGTGCCCGCGGCCTATTTTTGGTACACGGAGGCGCCTCGCAAAGTCTCGCGCCATTCCGAGTCCGGCGGACGAGGTTGGCCAGCCCCTCCCCCAAGGCTATAGCCCACCTGCTGGGCCTCTTTCCGCTGGACGAACTTGGCGCCCCGGCCTTCGGGCGGGTATTTTTGGGCGCGGCTGTGCCTGCGGCCTATTTTTGGCACACGGAGGCGCCTCGCAAAGTCTCGCGCCATTCCGAGTCCGGCGGACGAAGTTGGCCAGCCCCACCCCCCAAGGCTATAGCCCACCCGTTTTTGTGGCCTCTTTCCGCTGGACGAACTTGGCGCCCCGGCCTTCGGGCGGGTATTTTTGGGCGCGGCTGTGCCCGCGGCCTATTTTTGGCACATGGAGGCGCCTCGCAAAGTCTCGCGCCATTCCGAGTCCGGCGGACGAAGTTGGACAGCCCCAACCCCCAAGGCTATAGCCCACCCGCTTTTGGGGCCTCTTTCCGCTGGACGAACTTGGCGCCCCGGCCTTCGGGCGGGTATTTTTGGGCGCGGCTGTGCCCGCTGCCTATTTTTGGCACACGGAGGCGCCTCGCAAAGTCTCGCGCCATTCCGAGTCCGGCGGACGAAGTTGGCCAGCCCCACCCCCCAAGGCTATAGCCCACCCGTTTTTGGGGCCTCTTTCCGCTGGACGAACTTGGCGCCCCGGCCTTCGGGCGGGTATTTTTGGGCGCGGCTGTGCCCGCCGCCTATTTTTCTCACACGGAGGCGCCTCGCAAAGTCTAGCGCCATTCCGAGTCCGGCGGACGAAGTTGGCCAGCCCCACCCCCCAAGGCTATAGCCCACCCGCTTTTGGGGCCTCTTTCCGCTGGACGAACTTGGCGCCCCGGCCTTCGGGCGGGTATTTTTGGGCGCGGCTGTGCCCGCGGCCTATTTTTGGTAGACGGATGCGCCTAGCAAATTGTCACGCCATTCCGAGTCCGGCGGACGAAGTGGGCCAGCCCCACCCCCCAAGGCTATAGCCCACCCGTTTTTGGGGCCTCTTTCCGCTGGACGAACATGGCGTCCCGGCCTTCGGGCGGGTATTTTTGGGCGCGGCTGTTCCCGCGGCCTATTTTTGGCACACGGAGGAGCCTCGCAAAGTCTCGCGCCATTCCGAGTCCGGCGGACGAAGTCGGCCAGCCCCACCCCCCAAGGCTATAGCCCACCCGTTTTTGGGGCCTCTTTCCGCTGGACGAACTTTGCGCCCCGGCCTTCGGGCGGCTATTTTTGGGCGCGGCTGTGCCCGCGGCCTATTTTTGGCACACGGAGGCGCCTCGCAAAGTCTCGCGCCATTCCGAGTCCGGCGGATGAAGTTGGCCAGCCCCACCCCCCAAGGCTATAGCCCACCCGTTTTTGGGGCCTCTTTCCGATGGACGAACATGGCGTCCCGGCCTTCGGGCGGGTATTTTTGGGCGCGGCTGTTCCCGCGGCCTATTTTTGGCACACGGAGGAGCCTCGCAAAGTCTCGCGCCATTCCGAGTCCGGCGGACGAAGTCGGCCAGCCACACCCCCAAAGCTATAACCCACCCGCTTTTGGGGCCTCTTTCCGCTGGACGAACTTTTGCGCCCGGCCTTCGGGCGGCTATTTTTAAGGCGCGGCTGTGCCCGCGGCCTATTTTTGGCACACGGAGGCGCCTCGCAAAGTCTCGCGCCATTCCGAGTCCGGCGGACGAAGTTGGCCAGCCCCACCCCCCAAGGCTATAGCCCACCCGTTTTTGTGGCCTCTTTCCGTTGGACGAACATGGCGCCCCGGCCTTCGGGCGGCTATTTTTGGGCGCGGCTGTGCCCGCGGCCTATTTTTGGCACACGGAGGCGCCTCGCAAAGTCTCGCGCCATTCCGAGTCCGGCGGACGAAGTTGGCCAGCCCCACCCCCAAGGAAATAGCCCACCCGTTTTTGTGGCCTTTTTCCGCTGGACGAACTTGGCGCCCCGGCCTTCGGGCGGGTATTTTGGAGAGCCGCTGTTCCCGCGGCCTATTTTTGGCACACAGAGGCGCCTCGCAAAGTCTCGAGCCATTCCGAGTCCGGCGGACGAATTGGCCAGCTCCACACCCCAAGGCTATAGTCCACCCGTTTTTGTGGCCTTTTTCCGCTGGACGAACTTGGCGCCCCGGCCTTCGGTCGGCTATTTTTGGATGCGGCTGTGCCCGCCGCCTATTTTTGGCACACGGGGGTGCCTCGCAAAGTCTCGCGCCATTCTGAGTCCGGCGGATGATGTTGGCCAGCCCCACCCCCCAAGGCTATAGCCCACCCGTTTTTGTGGCCTCTTTCCGCTGGACGAACATGGCGCCCCGGCCTTCGGGCGGCTATTTTTGGGCGCGGCTGTGCCCGCGGCCTATTTTTGGCACACGGAGGCGCCTCGCAAAGTCTCGCGCCATTCCGAGTCCGGCGGACGAAGTTGGCCAGCCCCACCCCCCAAGGCTATAGCCCACCCGTTTTTGGGGCCTCTTTCCGCTGGACGAACTTGGCGCCCCGGCCTTCGGGCGGGTATTTTTGGGCGCGGCTGTGCCCGGGGCCTATTTTTGGGACACGCAGACCGCTCGCAAAGTCTCGCGCCATTCCGAGTCCGTCGGACTATCTTGGACAGCCCCACCCGCCAAGGCTATAGCCCACCCGCTTTTGGGCCTCTTTCCGCTGGACGAACTTTGCGCCCGGCCTTCGGGCGGCTATTTTTGGCGCGGCTGTGCCCGCGGCCTATTTTTGGCACACGGAGGCGCCTCGCAAAGTCTCGCGCAATTCCGAGTCCGGCGTACGAAGTTGGCCAGCCCCACCCCCAAGGCTATAGCCCACCCGCTTTTGGGCCTCTTTCCGCTGGACGAACATGGCGCCCGGCCTTCGGGCGGGTTCTTTTGGGCGCGGCTGTGCCCGCGGCCTATTTTTGGCACACGGAGGCGCCTCGCAAAGTCTCGCGCCATTCCGACGTTGGCCAGCCCCACCCCCCAAGGCTATAGCCCACCCGATTTTGGGGCCTCTTTCCGCTGGACGAACTTGGCGCCCCGGCCTTCGGGCGGGTATTTTTGGGCGCGGCTGTGCCCGCGGCCTATTTTTGGCACACGGAGGCGCCTCGCAAAGTCTCGCGCCATTCCGAGTCCGGCGGACGAAGTGGGCCAGCCCCACCCCCCAAGGCTATAGCCCACCCGTTTTTGGGGCCTCTTTCCGCTGGACGAACTTGGCGCCCCGGCCTTCGGGCGGGTATTTTTGGGCGCGGCTGTGCCCGCGGCCTATTTTTGGAACACGGAGGCCCCTAGCAAAGTCTCGCGCCATTCCGAGTCCGGCGGACGAAGTTGGCCAGCCCCACCCCCCAAGGCTATAGCCCACCTGTTTTTGGGGCCTCTTTCCGCTGGACGAACTTGGCGCCCCGGCCTTCGGGCTGGTATTTTTGGGCGCGGCTGTTCCCGCAGCCTATTTTTGGCACACGGAGGAGCCGCTTAAAGTCTCGCGCCATTCCGAGTCCGGCGGACGAAGTTGGCCAGCCCCACCCCCCAAGGCTATAGCCCACCCGTTTTTGTGGCCTCTTTCCGCTGGACGAACTTGGCGCCCTTGCCTTCGGGCAGGTATTTTTGGGCGCGGCTGTTCCCGCGGCCTATTTTTGGCACACGGAGGAGCCTCGTAAAGTCTCGCGCCATTCCGAGTCCGGCGGACGAAGTTGGCCAGCCCCACCCCCCAAGGCTATAGCCCACCCGGTTTTGGGGCCTCTTTCCGCTGGACGAACTTGGCGCCCCGGCCTTCGGGTGGCTATTTTTGGGCGCGGCTGTGCCCGCGGCCTATTTTTGGCACACGGAGGAGCCTCGCAAAGTCTCGCGCCATTCCGAGTCCGGCGGACGAAGTTGGCCAGCCCCACCCCCCAAGGCTATAGCCCACCCGTTTTTGGGGCCTCTTTCCGCTGGACGAACTTGGCGCCCCGGCCTTCGGGCGGGTATTTTCGGGCGCGGCTGTGCCCGCGGCATATTTTTGGTAGATGGAGGTGCCTAGCAAAGTGTCACGCCATTCCGAGTCCGGCGGACGAAGTTGGCCAGCCCCACCCCCCAAGGCTATAGCCCACCCGTTTTTGTGGCCTTTTTCCGCTGGACGAACTTGGCTCCCCGGCCTTCGGGCAGGTGTTTTTGGGCGCGGCTGTGTCCGCGGCCTATTTTTAGCACACGGAGGCGCCTCGCAAAGCCTCGCGCCATTCGGAGTCCGGCGGACGAAGTGGGCCAGCCCCACCCCCCAAGGCTATAGCCCACACGTTTTTGTGGCCTTTTTCCGCTGGACGAAATTGGCGCCCCGGCCTTCGGGGGGGTGTTTTTGGGCGCGGGTGTGCCCGCGGCTTATTTTATACACACGGAGGTGCCTCGCAAAGTCCCGCGCCATTACGAGTCCGGCGGACGAAGTGGGCCGGCCCCACCCCCCAAGGCTATAGCCCACCCGTTTTTGTGGCCTTTTTCCGCTGGACGAACTTGGCGCCCCGGCCTTCGGGCGGGTATTTTTGGGCGCGGCTGTGCCCGCGGCCTATTTTTGGCACACGGAGGTGCCTCGCAAAGTCTCGCGCCATTCCGAGTCCGGCGGACGAAGTTGGCCAGCCCCACACCCCAAGGCTATAGCCCACCCGTTTTTGTGGCCTCTTTCCCCTGGACGAACTTGGCGCCCCGGCCTTCGGGCGGGTATTTTTGGGCGCGGCTGTGCCCGCGGCCTATTTTTGGCACACGGAGGCGCCTCGCAAAGTCTCGCGCCATTCCGAGTCCGGCGGACGACGTTGGCCAGCCCCACCCCCCAAGGCTATAGCCCACCCGTTTTTGTGGCCTCTTTCCGCTTGACGAACTTGGCGCCCCGGCCTTCGGGTGGGTATTTTTGGGCGCGGCTGTGCCCGCAGCCTATTTTTGGCACACGGAGGTGCCTCGCAAAGGCTCGCGCCATTCCGAGTCCGGCGGACAAAGTTGGCCAGCCCCACCCCCCAAGGCTATAGCCCACCCGTTTTTGTGGCCTCTTTCCGCTGGACGAACTTGGCGCCCTTGCCTTCGGGTGGGTATTTTTGGGCGCGGCTGTTCCCGCGGCCTATTTTTGGCGCACGGAGGAGCCTCACAAATTCTCGCGCCATTCCGAGTCCGGCGGACGAAGTTGGCCAGCCCCACCCCCCAAGGCTATAGCCCACCCGTTTTTGTGGCCTCTTTCCGCTGGACGAACTTGGCGCCCTTGCCTTCGGGCGGGTATTTTTGGGCGCGGCTGTTCCCGCGGCCTATTTTTGGCACACGGAGGAGCCTCGCAAAGTCTCGCGCCATTCCGAGTCCGGCGGACGAAGTTGGCCAGCCCCACCCCCCAAGGCTATAGCCCACCCGTTTTTGGGGCCTCTTTCCGCTGGACGAACTTGGCGCCCCGGCCTTCGGGCGGGTATTTTTGGGTGCGGCTGTTCCCGCGGCCTATTTTTGGCACACGGAGGAGCCTCGCAAAGTCTCGCGCCATTCCGAGTCCGGCGGACGAAGTTGGCCAGCCCCACCCCCCAAGGCTATAGCCCACCCGTTTTTGGGGCCTCTTTCCGCTGGACGAACTTGGCGCCCCGGCCTTCGGGCAGGTATTTTTGGGCGCGGCTGTTCCCGCGGCCTATTTTTGGCACACGGAGGAGCCTCGCAAAGTCTCGCGCCATTCCGAGTCCGGCGGACGAAGTTGGCCAGCCCCACCCCCCAAGGCTATAGCCCACCCGTTTTTGTGGCCTCTTTCCGCTGGACGAACTTGGCGCCCCGGCCTTCGGGCGGGTATTTTTGGGCGCGGCTGTGCCCGCGGCCTATTTTTGGCACACGGAGGCGCCTCGCAAAGTCTCGCGCCATTCCAAGTCCGGCGGACGAAGTTGGCCAGCCCCACCCCCCAAGGCTATAGCCCACCCGTTTTTGGGGCCTCTTTCCGCTGGACGAACTTGGCGCCCCGGCCTTCGGGCGGGTATTTTTGGGCGCGGCTGTGCCCGCGGCCTAGTTTTGGTACACGGAGGTGCCTCGCAAAGTCTCGCGCCATTCCGAGTCCGGCGGACGAAGTTGGCCAGCCCCACCCCCCAAGGCTATAGCCCACCCGTTTTTGGGGCCTCTTTCCGCTGGACGAACTTTTCGCTCCGGCCTTCGGGCGGGTATTTTTTGGCGGGGCTGTGACCGCGGCCTATTTTTGGCACACGGAGGCGCCTCGTAAAGTCTCGCGCCATTCCGAGTCCGGCTGACGAAGTTGGCCAGCCCCACCCCCCAAGGCTATAGCCCACCCGTTTTTGTGGCCTCTTTCCGCTGGACGAACTTGGCGCCCCGGCCTTCGGGCGGGTATTTTTGGGCGCGGCTGTGTCCACGGCCTATTTTTGGCACACGGAGGCGCCTCGCAAAGTCTCGCGCCATTCCGAGTCCGCGGACGGTTGTTGCCCCACCCCCAAGGCTAGGAGCTTGCTTTTGGGCTTTTTTCCGCTGGAACCCTTAATTTTACATTTTTCTCATGTTTTGACACATTTTTTGTAACACGAACTTTTTAAACCTAATTTTTTTTTACCGTAAGACGTTTTAATTTTGATTTGACCACAGAAAACAACAACTTAAATATCCAATTACGATGTGAAATCATTAATTATTTGTTTTATTATTAATTTATATTTTACTTTTCCTTTTAAATAATATTTGCGCTTATAGTTACAAGAATTTAGGGTGGCCTGGGCTATAAATCTGCCCCTACCCCCAAGCTATAGCCCACCCGTTTTGGGCCTTTCCGCTGGACAGTGGGTTAGAAATTTTATTTGTGATTTTGACCAACATGTAAAGGGTTCAAGCTTGCAGCCCCGATCTTCGTATCTTCCTTCCAAATATTAAGGCAACTTCCCTAGTAGCCTCCAATGACTGCGATAAAGGGCAACGGGTAGGGGACAAGCAACCGAGTTTTTTTGGGGTAGATTTTTGCATAGACGCAGAGCACCCGGGAGACTTTCCGCTGAACTGATAAGCGCCGGACTTGTTTGGCGGCTGGCCTAGATTTTTTTGCACGGATGCCTGCAGTCTCATGGGATGGCGGA
The DNA here is from genome assembly GCA_030444885.1 of Citrus sp. QX-2021. Lineage (NCBI taxonomy): Eukaryota > Viridiplantae > Streptophyta > Magnoliopsida > Sapindales > Rutaceae > Citrus > Citrus sp. QX-2021. Next base: position 19,621 of record JAUJEF010000456.1, on the reverse strand, counting down.
CATGGGAAACTATGTTTTGGCTCCCAAAAATTAAATGGAGAAACCCGCTTTTGAAAACTTAGAAGAAGTGGTAAAAGGCTGCCCATGCTCGAGCGAGGGAAGCTCGCAACCAAGGAGCTCGGCGGGCTTTTTTTGGCCACGGAATTTTGCGCAGTTCTAATGTTTTGACAATATTTTGTACCATGAACCTTTAAACCTAACACCCCCAAGGCTATAGCCCACCCGCTTTTGTGGCCTCTTTCCGCTGGACGAACTTGGCGCCCGCCTTCGGGCGGGTATTTTTGCGCGGCTGTGCCCGCGGCCTATTTTTGGCACACGGAGGCGCCTCGCAAAGTCTCGCGCCATTCCGAGTCCGGCGGACGGTTGGCCAGCCCCACCCCCAAGGCTATAGCCCACCCGCTTTTGTGGCCTCTTTTCCGCTGGACGAACTTGGCGCCCGGCCTTCGGGCGGGTATTTTTGGGCGCGGCTGTGCCCGCGGCCTATTTTTGGCACACGGAGGCACCTCGCAAAGTCTCGCGCCATTCCGAGTCCGGGCGGACGGTTGGCCAGCCCCACTTCCCAAGGCTATAGCCCACCCGCTTTTGTGGCCTCTTTCCGCTGGACGAACTTGGCGCCTCCAGCCTTCGGGCGGGTATTTTTGGCGCGCGGCTGTGCCCGCGGCCTATTTTTGGCACACGGAGGCGCCTGCAAAGTCTCATTTTATAGTGATGATGTTTGATCACCCGGTGAACGGTCTCCGCGGACGGTTAGCCAAGAACAAGGTTAAGATATAGCTCATCCTTTTCGGGCCTGTTCCGCTGAAACAGTGGCCATCCGCGCACAACATTTGGGTGGTCCAGAAGACGCATGGCTTGCAGCTCCCGGCCTCTTGTACCTCTTGTCCTGAAGAACCTTCTTTATTGCTCGCGCTTCACCAGTCCGCGGACGCACTTAGCCAGCCCCACCCCCAAGGCTATAGCCCACCCGCTTTTGCCTCTTTCCGCTGGACGAACTTGGCGCCCGGCCTTCGGGCGGGTATTTTGGGCGCGGCTGTGCCTGCGCCTATTTTTGGTACACGGAGGCGCCGCAAAGTCTCGCGCCATTCCGAGTCCGGCGGACGGTTGGCCAGCCCCACCCCCAAGGCTATAGCCCACCCGTTTTTGTGGCCTCTTTCCGCTGGACGAACTTGGCGCCCGGCCTTCGGGCGGGTATTTTTGGGCGCGGCTGTGCCCGCGGCCTATTTTTAGCACACGGAGGCGCCTCACAATGTCTCCCGCCATTCAGAGTCCGGGCGGACGGTTGGCCAGCCCCACCCCCAAGGCTATAGCCCACCCGCTTTTGTGGCCTCTTTCCGCTGGACGAACTTGGCGCCCGGCCTTCGGGCGGGTATTTTTGGCGCGCTGTGCCCGCGGCCTATTTTTCGCACACGGAGGCGCCTCGCTAAGTCTCGGGCCATGCCGAGTCCGGCGGACGGTTGGCCAGCCCCACCCCCAAGGCTATAGCCCACCCGTTTTTGTGGCCTCTTTCCGCTGGACGAACTTGGCGCCCCGGCCTTCGGGCGGGTATTTTTGGGCGCGGCTGTGCCCGCGGCCTATTTTTGGCACACGGAGGAGCCTCGCAAAGTCTCGCGCCATTCCGAGTCCGCGGACGGGTTGGCCAGCCCCACCCCCAAGGCTATAGCCCACCCGCTTTTGGGGCCTCTTTCCGCTGGACGAACTTGGCGCCCGGCCTTCGGGCGGATATTTTGGGCGCGGCTGTGCCTCGCGGCCTATTTTTGGCACACGGAGGCGCCTCGCAAAGTCTCGCGCCATTCCGAGTCCGGCGGACGGTTGGCCAGCCCCACCCCCAAAGGCTATAGCCCACCCGCTTTTGGGGCCTCTTTCCGCTGGACGAACTTGGCGCTTCCGGCCTCCGGGCGGTATTTTTGGGCGCGGCTGTGCCCGCGGCCTATTTTTGGCACACGGAGGTGCCTCGCAAAGTCTCGCGCCATTCCGAGTCCGGGCGGACGGTTGGCCAGCCCCACCCCCAAGGCTATAGCCCACCCGCTTTTGGGGCCTCTTTCCGCTGGACGAACTTGGCGCCCGGCCTTCGGGGTATTTTTGCGCGGCTGTGCCTGCGTCCTATTTTTGGCACACGGAGGCGCCTCGCAGTCTCGCGCCATTCCGAGTCCGCGGACGGTTGGCCAGCCCACCTCCCTAGGGCTATAGCCCACCCGCCCTTAATTTTACATTTTTCTCATGTTTTGACACATTTTTTGTAACACGCCTTTTTAAACCTAATTTTTTTACCCTAAGACGTTTTAATTTTGATTCGACCACAGAAAACAACAACTTAAATATCCAATTACGATGTGAAATCATTAATTATTTGTTTTATTATTAATTTATATTTTACTTTTCCTTTTAAATAATATTTGCGCTTATAGTTACAAGAATTTAGGGTGGCCTAGCCGGTGGGCCCGAAATTTTATTTGTGATTTTGACCAACATGTAAAGGGTTCAAGCTGCAGCAGAATCTTCGTATCTTCCTTCCAAATATTAAGGCAACTTCCCGCATGTTTGTAGCCTCCAATGAACTCCGGGCAACGGGTAGGGGCCAAGCAACCCCCAAGGCTTTAGCCCACCCGGTAGATTTTTTCCGCATAGACCGCCTTGGGCGGGTATTTTTGCATGGGAGACGGACTGAACTGATAAGTCTCGCGCTTCCGAGTCCGGCGGTTTGGAAGGCCCAGATTTTTGCATAGCCCACCCGCTGCAGCTCTTTCCGCTGGATGGTCGGCCCGCCGGGCTGGGATGGCGACATATGGGAAACTATGTTTTGGCTCCAAAAATTAAAATGGAGAAACCGGGAATTTGAAAACTTAGAGCCCACCCGGTAAAAGGCCTCCCATGCTCGACGAGCTTGGCGCCCTCGCAACCAAGGAGCTCGGCGGGCTTTTTCAACCCATAATTTTGCGGAGGCGCTAATGTTTCGACAATATTTTGTCCGGGCGAACCTTTTGGCCAGCCCACCCCCAAGGCTATAGCCCACCCGCTTTTGTGGCCTCTTTCCGCTGGACGAACTTGGCGCCCGGCCTTCGGGCGGGTATTTTTGGCGCGGCTGTGCCCGCGGCCTATTTTTGGCACACGGAGGCCTCGCAAAGTCTCGCGCCATTCTGAGTCCGGCGGGACGGTTGGCCAGCCCCACCCCCAAGGCTATAGCCCACCTGCTTTTGTGGCCTCTTTCCGCTGGACGAACTTGGCGCCCCGGCCTTCGGGCGGGTATTTTTGGGTGCGGCTTTGCCCGCGGCCTATTTTTGGCACACGGAGCCGCAGCGCAAAGTATCGGGCCAATCCGAGTCCGGCGGAGGTTGGCAAGCCCCACCCCCAAGGCTATAGCCCACCCGGTTTTGCGGACTCTTTCCGCTGGACGAACTTGGCGCCCCGGCCTTCGGGCGGTATTTTTGGGCGCGGCTGTGCCCGCGGCCTATTTTTGGCACACGGAGGCGCCTCGCAAAGTCTCGCGCCATTCGAGTCCGGCGGACGAAGTTGGCCAGCCCCACTCCCTAGGCTATAGCCCACCCGCTTTTGTATAGGCCTCATTCCGCTGGACGAACTTGGCGCCCGGCAGGCGCGGCTGTGCCCGCGGCCTATTTTGGCACACGGGGCGCCGCAAAGTCTCGCGCCATTCCGAGTCCGCGGACGAAGTTGGCCAGCCCCACCCCCAAGGCTATAGCCCACCCGCTTTTGTGGCCTCTTTTCCGCTGGACGAACTTGAACCCGGCCTTCGGGCGGGTATTTTGGGCGCGCTGTGCCCGCGCCTATTTTTGGCACACGGAGGCGCCGCAAAGTCTCGCGCCATTCCGAGTCCGGCGGACGACCTTGGACAGCCCCACCCCCCACGGCTATAGCCCACCCGCTTTTGGGGCCTCTTTCCGCTGGACGAACTTGGCGCCCCGGCCTTCGGGCGGGTATTTTTGGGCGCGGCTGTGCCCGCGGCCTATTTTTGGCACACGGAGGCGCCTCGCAAAGTCTCGCGCCATTCCGAGTCCGGCGGACGGTTTGGCCAGCCCCACCCCCAAGGCTATAGCCCACCCGCTTTTGTGGCCTCTTTCCGCTGGACGAACTTGGCGCCCGCCTTCGGGCGGGTATTTTTGGCGCGGCTGTGCCCGCGGCCTATTTTTGGCACACGGAGGCGCCTCGCAAAGTCTCGCGCCATTCCGAGTCCGGGCGGACGGTTGGCCAGCCCCACCCCCAAGGCTATAGCCCACCCGCTTTTGTGGCCTCTTTCCGCTGGACGAACTTGGCGCCCGGCCTTCGGGCGGGTATTTTTGGGCGCGGCTGTGCCCGCGGCCTATTTTTGGCACACGGAGGCGCCGCAAAGTCTCGCGCCATTCCGAGTCCGGCGGACGGTTGGCCAGCCCCACCCCCAAGGCTATAGCCCACCCGTTTTTGTGGCCTCTTTCCGCTGGACGAACTTGGCGCCCCGGCCTTCGGGGGGTATTTTTGGGCGCGGCTGTGCCCGCGGCCTATTTTTGGCACACGGAGGCGCCTCGCAAAGTCTCGCGCCATTCGAGTCCGCGGGACGGTTGGCCAGCCCCACCCCCAAGGCTATAGCCCACCCGCTTTTGGGCCTCTTTCCGCTGGACGAACTTGGCGCCCGCCTTCGGGCGGGTATTTTTGGGCGCGGCTGTGCCTGCGGCCTATTTTTGGCACACGGAGGCGCCTCGCAAAGTCTCGCGCCATTCGAGTCCGGCGGACGGTTGGCCAGCCCCACCCCCAAGGCTATAGCCCACCCGCTTTTGTGGCCTCTTTCCGCTGGACGAACTTGGCGCCCGGCCTTCGGGCGGTATTTTTGGGCGCGGCTGTGCCTGCGTCTATTTTTGGCACACGGAGGCGCCTCGCAAAGTCTCGCGCCATTCGAGTCCGGCGGACGGTTGGCCAGCCCCACCCCCAAGGCTATAGCCCACCCGCTTTTGTGGCCTCTTCCGCTGGACGAACTTGGCGCCCGGCCTTCGGGCGGGTATTTTTGGCGCGGCTGTGCCCGCGGTCTATTTTTGGCACACGGAGGCGCCTCGCAAAGTCTCGCGCCATTCGAGTCCGCGGACGGTTGGCCAGCCCCACCCCCAAGGCTATAGCCCACCCGCTTTTGTGGCCTCCTTCCGCTGGACGAACTTGGCGCCCGGCCTTCGGGCGGGTATTTTGGGCGCGGCTGTGCCCGCGGCCTATTTTTGGCACACGGAGGCGCCTCGCAAAGTCTCGCGCCATTCGAGTCCGGCGGACGGTTGGCCAGCCCCACCCCCAAGGCTATAGCCCACCCGCTTTTGTGGCCTCCTTCCGCTGGACGAACTTGGCGCCCGGCCTTCGGGCGGGTATTTTTGCGCGCTGTGCCCGCGGCCTATTTTTGGCACACGGAGGCGCCGCAAAGTCTCGCGCCATTCGAGTCCGGCGGACGGTTGGCCAGCCCCACCCCCAAGGCTATAGCCCACCCGCTCTTGTGGCCTCTTTCCGCTGGACGAACTTGGCGCCGCGGCCTTCGGGCGGGTATTTTTGGGCGCGGCTGTGCCCGCGGCCTATTTTTGGCACACGGAGGCGCCTCGCAAAGTCTCGCGCCATTCCGAGTCCGGCGGACGAAGTTGGCTAGCCCCACCCCCCAAGGCTATAGCCCACCCGTTTTTGTGACCCTTTCCGCTGGACGAACTTGGCGCCCCGGCCTTCGGGCGGGTATTTTTGGGCGCGGCTGTGCCCGCGGCCTATTTTTGGCACACGGAGGCGCCTCGCAAAGTCTCGCGCCATTCCGAGTCCGGCGGACGCAGTTGGCCAGCCCCACCCCCCAAGGCGATAGCCCACCCGCTTTTGTGGCCCCCTTCCGCTGGACGAACTTGGCGCCCGGCCTTCAAGGGCGGGTATTTTTGGCGGCTGTGCCCGCGGCCTATTTTTGGCACACGGAGGCGCCTCGCAAAGTCTCGCGCCATTCGAGTCCGGCGGACGGTTGGCCAGCCCCACCCCCAAGGCTATAGCCCACCCGCTTTTGTGGCCTCTTTCCGCTGGACGAACTTGGCGCCCGGCCTTCGGGGGGGTATTTTTGGGCGCGGGCGGGGCCGCGGCCTATTTTTGGCACACGGAGGCGCCTCGCAAAGTCTCGCGCCATTCGAGTCCGGCGGACGGTTGGCCAGCCCCACCCCCCAGGCTATCGCCCACCCGCTTTTGTGGCCTCCTTCCGCTGGTCGATCTTGGCGCCCGGGCCCTCGGGCGGGTATTTATTGGCGCGGCTGTGCCCGAGGCCTATTTTTGGCACACGGAGGCGCCTCGCAAAGTCTCGCGCCATTCGAGTCCGGCGGACGGTTGGCCAGCCCCACCCCCAAGGCTATAGCCCACCCGCTTTTGTGGCCTCCTTCCGCTGGACGAACTTGGCGCCCGGCCTTCGGGCGGGTATTTTGGGCGCGGCTGTGCCCGCGGCCTATTTTTTGGCACACGGAGGCGCCGCAAAGTCTCGCGCCATTCGAGTCCGGCGGACGAAGTTGGCCAGCCCCACCCCCAAGGCTATAGCCCACCCGCTTTTGTGGCCTCTTTCCGCTGGACGAACTTGGCGCCCGGCCTCGGGCGGGTATTTTTGGGCGCGGCTGTGCCCGCGGCCTATTTTTGGCACACGGAGGCGCCTCGCAAAGTCTCGCGCCATTCGAGTCCGGCGGACGGTTGGCCAGCCCCACCCCCAAGGCTATAGCCCACCCGCTTTTGTGGCCTCCTTCCGCTGGACGAACTTGGCGCCCGGCCTTCGGGCGGGTATTTTTGGGCGCGGCTGTGCCAAAGGCCTATTTTTGGCACACGGACGCGCCTCGCAAAGTCTCGCGCCATTCGAGTCCGCGGGACGGTTGGCCAGCCCCACCCCCAAGGCTATAGCCCACCCGCTTTTGTGGCCTCTTTCCGCTGGACGAACTTGGCGCCCGGCCTTCGGGCGGGTATTTTTGGCGCGGCTGTGCCCGCGGCCTATTTTTGGCACACACGGAGGCGCCTCGCAAAGTCTCGCGCCATTCGAGTCCGGCGGACGGTTGGCCAGCCCCACCCCCAAGGCTATAGCCCACCCGCTTTTGTGGCCTCCTTCCGCTGGACGAACTTGGCGCCCGGCCTTCGGGCGGGTATTTTTGGGCGCGGCTGTGCGCCCGGCCTATTTTTGGCACACGGAGGCGCCTCGCAAAGTCTCGCGCCATTCGAGTCCGGCGGACGGTTGGCCAGCCCCACCCCCAAGGCTATAGCCCACCCGCTTTTGTGGCCTCCTTCCGCTGGACGAACTTGGCGCCCGGCCTTCGGGCGGGTATTTTTGGGCGCGGCTGTGCCAAGGCCTATTTTTGGCACACGGAGGCGCCTCGCAAAGTCTCGCGCCATTCGAGTCCGGCGGACGGTTGGCCAGCCCCACCCCCAAGGCTATAGCCCACCCGCTTTTGTGGCCTCCTTCCGCTGGACGAACTTGGCGCCCGGCCTTCGGGCGGGTATTTTTGGGCGCGGCTGTGCCCGCGTCTATTTTTGGCACACGGAGGCGCCTCGCAAAGTCTCGCGCCATTCGAGTCCGGCGGACGGTTGGCCAGCCCCACCCCCAAGGCTATAGCCCACCCGCTTTTGTGGCCTCCTTCCGCTGGACGAACTTGGCGCCCGGCCTTCGGGCGGGTATTTTTGGGCGCGCTGTGCCCGCGCCCTATTTTTGGCACATGGAGGCGCCTCGCAAAGTCTCGCGCCATTCGAGTCCGGCGGACGGTTGGCCAGCCCCACCCCCATGGCTATAGCCCACCCGATTTTGTGGCCTCCTTCCGCAGGACGAACTTGGCGCCCCGGCCTTCGGGCGGGTATTTTTGGGCGCGCTGTGCCCGCGGCCTATTTTTTGCACACGGAGGCGCCTCGCAAAGTCTCGCGCCATTCGAGTCCGGCGGACGGTTGGCCAGCCCCACCCCCAAGGCTATAGCCCACCCGCTTTTGTGGCCTCCTTCCGCTGGACGAACTTGGCGCCCGGCCTCGGGCGGGTATTTTTGGGCGCGGCTGTGCCCGCGGCTATTTTTGGCACACGGAGGCGCCTCGCAAAGTCTCGCGCCATTCGAGTCCGGCGGACGGTTGGCCAGCCCCACCCCCAAGGCTATAGCCCACCCGCTTTTGTGGCCTCCTTCCGCTGGACGAACTTGCGCCCCGCCTTCGGGCGGGTATTTTTGGCGCGGCTGTGCCCGCGCGTCTATTTTTGGCACACGGAGGCGCCTCGCAAAGTCTCGCGCCATTCGAGTCCGGCGGACGGTTGGCCAGCCCCACCCCCAAGGCTATAGCCCACCCGCTTTTGTGGCCTCCTTCCGCTGGACGAACTTGGCGCCCGGCTTCGGGCGGGTATTTTTGGCGCGGCTGTGCCCGCGGCCTATTTTTGGCACACGGAGGCGCCTCGCAAAGTCTCGCGCCATTCGAGTCCGGCGGACGGTTGGCCAGCCCCACCCCCAAGGCTATAGCCCACCCGTTTTTGTGGACTCCTTCCGCTGGAAGAACTTGGCGAACCGGCATTCGGGCGGGTATTTTTGGGCGCGGCTGTGCCCGCGGCCTATTTTTGGCACACGGAGGCGCCTCGCAAAGTCTCGCGCCATTCTGAGTCCGGCGGACGGTTGGCCAGCCCCACCCCCAAGGCTATAGCCCACCCGTTTTTGTGGACTCCGTCCGCTGGACGAACTTTGCGACCCGGCGTTCGGGCGGGTATTTTTGCGCGCGGCTGTGCCAGCGTCATATTTTTGGCACACGGAGGCGCCTCGCAAAGTCTCTCGCCATTCGGAGTCCGGCGGACGGTTGGCCAGCCCCACCCCCAAGGCTATAGCCCACCCGCTTTTGTGGCCTCCTTCCGCTGGACGAACTTGGCGCCCGGCCTTCGGCGGGTATTTTTGGCGCGGCTGTGCCCGCGGCCTATTTTTGGCACACGGAGGCGCCGCAAAGTCTCGCGCCATTCGAGTCCGGCGGACGGTTGGCCAGCCCCACCCCCAAGGCTATAGCCCACCCGCTTTTGTGGCCTCCTTCCGCTGGACGAACTTGGCGCCCGGCCTTCGGGCGGGTATGTTTTGGCGCGGCGGAGCCCGCGGCCAATTTTTGGCCCAAGTAGGCGCCTCGCAAAGTCTCGCGCCATTCGCGGTCCGGCGGACGGTTGGCCAGCCCCACCCCCAAGGCTATAGCCCACCCGCTTTGTGGCCTCCTTCCGCTGGACGAACTTGGCGCCCATGCGTTCGGGCGGGTATTTTTGGGCGCTGCTGTGCCCGCGGCCTATTTTTGGCACACGGAGGCGCCTCGCAAAGTCTCGCGCCATTCGGAGTCCGGCGGACGAAGTTGGCCAGCCCCACCCCCCAAGGCTATAGCCCACCCGTTTTTGTGGCCTCCTTCCGCTGGACGAACTTGGCGCCCCGGCGTTCGGGCGGGTATTTTTGGGCGCGGCTGTGCCCGCGGCCTATTTTTGGCACACGGAGGCGCCTCGCAAAGTCTCGCGCCATTCGGAGTCCGGCGGACGAAGTTGGCCAGCCCCACCCCCCCAAGGCTATAGCCCACCCGTTTTTGTGGCCTCCTTCCGCTGGACGAACTTGGCGCCCCGGCCTTCGGGCGGGTATTTTTGGGCGCGGCTGTGCCCGCGGCCTATTTTTGGCACACGGAGGCGCCTCGCAAAGTCTCGCGCCATTCGGAGTCCGGCGGACGAAGTTGGCCAGCCCCACCCCCCAAGGCTATAGCCCACCCGTTTTTGTGGCCTCCTTCCGCTGGACGAACTTGGCGCCCCGGCCTTCGGGCGGGTATTTTTGGGCGCGGCTGTGCCCGCGGCCTATTTTTGGCACACGGAGGCGCCTCGCAAAGTCTCGCGCCATTCGGAGTCCGGCGGACGAAGTTGGCCAGCCCCACCCCCCAAGGCTATAGCCCACCCGTTTTTGTGGCCTCCTTCCGCTGGACGAACTTGGCGCCCCGGCGTTCGGGCGGGTATTTTTGGGCGCGGCTGTGCCCGCGGCCTATTTTTGGCACACGGAGGCGCCTCGCAAAGTCTCGCGCCATTCGGAGTCCGGCGGACGAAGTTGGCCAGCCCCACCCCCAAGGCTATAGCCCACCCGTTTTTGTGGCCTCCTTCCGCTGGACGAACTTGGCGCCCCGGCGTTCGGGCGGGTATTTTTGGGCGCGGCTGTGCCCGCGGCCTATTTTTGGCACACGGAGGCGCCTCGCAAAGTCTCGCGCCATTCGGAGTCCGGCGGACGAAGTGGGCCAGCCCCTCCCCCCAAGGCTGTAGCCCACCCGTTTTTTGGCCATTTTTCCGCTGGACGAACTTGGCGCCCCGGCCTTCGGGTGGTTTTTTTTGGGCGCGGCTGTGTCCGCGGTATATTTTTGGCACGCGGAGACCGCTCGCAAAGTCTCGCCCCATTCCGAGTCCGGCGGACGAAGTGGGCCAGCCCCTCCCCCCAAGGCTGTAGCCCACCCGTTTTTTGGCCATTTTTCCGCTGGGGGGTTTGGGCGCGCCGACCTTAGGGGCGTTATTTTTGGGCGCGGCTGTGCCCGCGGGTTATTTTTAGCACGCGGAGGCCGCTCGCAACGTCTCACGCCATTCCGAGTCCGGCGGACGAAGTTGGCCAGCCCCTCCCACCAAGGATATAGCCCACCCGTTTTTTGGCCATTTTTCCGCTGGACGAACTTGGCGCCCCGGCCTTCGGGGGGTTATTTTTGGGCGTGGCTGTGTCCACGGCCTATTTTTGGCATGCAGAGGCCGCTCACAAAGTCTCGCCCCATTCCTAGTCCGGCGGACGAAGTTGGCCAGCCCCTCCCGCCAACGATATAGCCCACCCGTTTTTTGGCCATTTTTCCGATAGACGAAGTTGGCGCTCGGCCTTCGGGCGGTTATTTTTTGGCGCGGCTGTGCTCGCGGCCTATTTTTGGCACGTGGAGGCCGCTCGCAAAGTCTCGTCCCATTCCGAGTCCGGCGGACGAAATTGGCCAGCCCCTCCCCCCAAGGCTATAGCCCACCTGTTTTTTGGCCATTTTTCCGATGGACGAACTAGGCGCCCCAGCCTTCGGGGGTTATTTTTGGGCGTGGCTGTGCCTGCGGCCCGTTGTTGGTACACGGAGGCCGCTCGCAAAGTCGCGCCCCATCCCGAGTCCGGCGGATGAAGTTGGCCAGCCCCTCCCCCCAAGGCTATAGCCCACCCGTTTTTTGGCCATTTTTCCGCTGGACGAACTTGGCGCCCCGGCCTTCGGGGGGTTATTTTTTGGCGCTGCTGTGCCCGCGGCCGATTTTTGGCACGCGGAGGCCGCTCGCAAAGTCTCGCCCCATTCCGAGTCCGGCGGACGAAGTTGGCCAGCCCCTCCCCCCAAGGCTATTGCCCACCCGTTTTTTGGCCATTTTTCCGCTGGACGAACTTGGCGCGCTGGCCTTCGGGCGGTTATTTTGGGGTTCGGCTGTGCCCGCGGCCTATTTTTGGCACGTGCAGGCCACTCGCAAAGTCTCGTCCCATTCCGAGTCCGGCGGACGAAGTTGGCCAGCCCCTCCCGTTTTTTGGCCATTTTTCCGCTGGTGGGTTTACGCGCAACGACCTTCGGGGGGTTATTTTTGGGCGCGGCTGTGCTGGCGGTCTATTTTTGGCACACGGAGGCCGTTCGCAAAGTCTCGCCCCATTCCGAGTCCGGCGGACGATGTTGGCCAGCCCCTCCCCCCAAGGCTATAGCCCACCCGTTTTTTGGCCATTTTTCCGCTGGACGAACTTGGTGCCCCGGCCTTCGGGCGGTTATTTTTGGGTTCGGCTGTGCCCGCAGCCTATTTTTGGAACGCGGAGGCCGCTCGCAAAGTCTCGTCCCATTCCGAGTACGGCGGACGAAGTTGGCCAGCCCCTCCCCCCAAGGCAATAGCCCACCCGTTTTTTCGCCATTTTTCCGCTGGACGAACATGGCGCCCCGGCCTTCGGGCGGTTATTTTTGGGCGCAGCTGCGCCCGCGTCCTATTTTTGGCACGCGGAGGCCGCTCGCAAAGTCTCGCCCCATTCCGAGTCCGGCGGACGAAGTTGGAAAGCCCCTCCCCCCAAGGCTATAGCCTACCCATTTTTTGGCCTTTTTTCCGCTGGGGGGTTTGGGTGCCTCGACCTTTGGGCGGTTATTTTTGGGTGCGGCTGTGCCCGCGGCCTATTTTTGGCACGCGGAGGCTGCTCGCAAAGTCTCGCCCCATTCCGAGTCCGGCGGACGAAGTTGGCCAGCCCCTCCCCCCAAGGCTATAGCCCACCCGTTTTTTGGCCATTTTTCCGCTGGACGAACTTGGTGCCCCGGCCTTCGGGCGGTTATTTTTGGGGAAGGCTGTGCCCGCGGCCTATTTTTGGAATGCGTAGGCCACTCGCAAAGTCTCGCCCCATTCCGAGTCCGGCGGACGAAGTTCGTCAGCCCCTCCCCCCAAGCCTATAGACCACCCGTTTTTTGGCCATTTTTCCGCTGGACGAACTTGGCGCCCCGGCCTTCGGGGGGTTATTTTTTGGCGCGGCTATGCCCACGGATTATTTTTGGCATGCGGAGGCTGCTCGCAAAGTCTCGTCCCATTCCGAGTCCGGCGGACGAAGTTGGCCAGCCCCTCCCCCCAAGGCTATAGCCCACCCGTTTTTTGGCCATTTTTCCGCTGGACGAACTTGGTGCCCCGGCCTTCGGGCGGTTATTTTTGGGTTCGGCTGTGCCCGCAGCCTATTTTTGGCACGCGGAGGCCGCTCGCAAAGTCTCGTCCCATTCCGAGTACGGCGGACGAAGTTGGCCAGCCCCTTCTCCCAAGGCTATAGCCCACCAGTTGTTTGGCCATTTTTCCGCTGGACGAACTTGGCGCCCCGGCCTTCGGGCAGTTATTTTTATGTTCGGCTGTGTCCGCGACCTATTTTTGGCACGCGCAGGCCGCTCGCAAAGTCTCGCCCCATTCCGAGTCCGGCGGACGAAGTTGGCCAGCCCCTCCCCCCAATGCTATAGCCCACCCGTTTTTTGGCCATTTTTCCGCTGGACGAACTTCGCGCCCCGGCCTTCGGGGGGTTATTTTTGGGCGCGGCTGTGCCCGCGGCCTATTTTTGGCACGCGGAGGCCGCTCGAAAAGTCTCACCCCATTCCGAGTCCGGCGGACGAAGTTGGCCAGCCCCTCCCCCCAAGGCTATAGCCCACCCGTTTTTTGGCCATTTTTCCGCTGGACGAACTTGGCGCGCTGGCCTTCGGGCGGTTATTTTGGGGTTCGGCTGTGCCCGCGGCCTATTTTTGGCACGTGCAGGGCACTCGCAAAGTCTCGTCCCATTCCGAGTCCGGCGGACGAAGTTGGCCAGCCCCTCCCGTTTTTTGGCCATTTTTCCGCTGGTGGGTTTACGCGCAACGACCTTCGGGGGGTTATTTTTGGGCGCGGCTGTGCTGGCGGTCTATTTTTGGCACACGGAGGCCGTTCGCAAAGTCTCGCCCCATTCCGAGTCCGGCGGACGAAGTTGGCCAGCCCCTCCCCCCAAGGCTATAGCCCACCCGTTTTTTGCCCATTTTTCCGCTGGGGGGCTTGGGCGCGCCCACCTTCGGGCTGTTATTTTTGGGCGCGGCTGTGCCCGTGGCCTATTTTTGGCACGCGGAGGCCGCTCGCAAATTCTCGCCCCATTCCGAGTCCGGCGGAGGAAGTTGGCCGGCCCCTCCCCCCAAAGCTATAGCCCACCCGTTTTTTTGCCATTTTTCCGCTGGACGAACTTGGCGCCCCAGCCTTCGGGCAGTTATTTTTGGGCGCAGCTGTGCCCGCAGCCTATTTTTAGCACGCGGAGGCAGCTCACAAAGTCTCGCCCCATTCCGAGTCCGGCGGACGAAGGTGGCAAGCCCCTCCCCCCAAGGCTATAGCCCACCCGTTTTTTGGCCATTTTTCCGCTGGACGAACTTGGCGCCCCGGCCTTCGGGCTGTTTTTTTTGGGCGCGGCTGTGCCCGTGGCCTATTTTTGGCACGCGGAGACCACTCACAAAGTCTCACCCCATTCCGGGTCCGGCGGACGAAGTTGGCCAGCCCCTCCCACCAAGGCTATAGCCCGCCCGTTTTTTGGCCATTTTTCCACTGGACGAACTTGGCGCCCCGGCCTTCGGGCAGTAATTTTTGGCGGCGGCTGTGCCCATCGCCTAATTTTGGCACGCGGAGGCCGCTCGCAAAGTCTCGCCCCATTCCGAGTCCGGCGGACGAAGTTGGCCAGCCCCTCCCCCCAAGGCTATAGCCCACCCGTTTTTTGGCCATTTTTCCGCTGGGGGGTTTGCGCGCAACATCCTTCGGGGGTTATTTTTAGGCGCGGCTGTGCCCGCGGCCTATTTTTGGCACGCGGAGGCCGCTCGCATAGTCTCGTCCCATTCCGAGTCCGGCGGAGGAATTTGGCCAGCCCCTCCCCCCAAGGCTATAGCCCACCCGTTTTTTGGCCGTTTTTCCGCTGGGGGGTTTGGGCGGGCCGACCTTCGGGCGGTTATTTTTGTGCGCGGCTGTGCCCGCGGCCTGTTTTTGGCACGTGGAGGTCGCTCGCAAAGTCTAGCCCCATTCCGAGTCCGGCGGACGAAGTGGGCCAGCCCCTCCCCCCAAGGCTATAGCCGACCCGTTTTTTGGCCATTTTTCCGCTGGGGGGTTCGGGCGCGCCGACCTTCAGGCGGTTATTTTTGGGCGCGGTTGTGCCCGTGGCCTATTTTTGGCACGCGGAGGCCGCTCGCAAAGTCTCGCCCCATTCCGAGTCCGGCGGACAAAGTTGGCCCGGCCCTCCACCAAGGCTATAGCCCACCCGTTTTTTGGCCATTTTTCCACTGGACGAACTTGGCGCCCCGGCCTTCGGGCAGTAATTTTTGGCGGCGGCTGTGCCCGTGGCCTATTTTTGGCACGCGGAGGCCGCTCGCAAAGTCTCGCCCCATTCCGAGTCCGGCGGACGAAGTTGGCCAGCCCCTCCCCCCAAGGCTATAGCCCACCCGTTTTTTGGCCATTTTTCCGCTGGGGGGTTTGCGCGCAACGTCCTTCGGGTGGTTATTTTTGGGCGCGGCTGTGCCCATGGCCTATTTTTGGCACGCGGAGGCCGCTCACAAAGTCTCGCCCCATTCCAAGTACGGCGGACGAAGTTGGCCAGCCCCTCCCCCCAAGGCTATAGCCCACCCGTTTTTTGGCCATTTTTCCGCTGGGGGGTTTGGGCGCCCCGACCTTCGGGCGGTTATTTTTGGGCACGGCTGTGCCCGCGGAGGCCACTCGCAAAGTCTCGCCCCATTCCGAGTCCGGCGGACGAAGTCGGCCAGCCCCTCCCCCCAAGGCTATAGCCCACCCGTTTTTTGGCCATTTTTCCGCTGGGGGGTTTGGGCGCCCCGACCTTCGGGCGGTTATTTTTGGGCACGGCTGTGCCCGCGGAGGCCACTCGCAAAGTCTCGCCCCATTCCGAGTCCGGCGGACGAAGTTGGCCAGCCCATCCCCCCAAGGCTATAGCCCACCCGTTTTTTGGCCATTTTTCCGCTGGGGGGTTTGGGCGCGCCGACCTTCGGGCTGTTATTTTTGGGCGCGGCTGTGCCCATGGCCTATTTTTGGCACGCGGAGGCCGTTCACAAAGTCTCGCCCCATTCCAAGTACGGCGGACGAAGTGGGCCAGCCCCTCCCCCCAAGGCTATAGCCCACCCATTTTTTGGCCATTTTTCCGCTGGACGAACTTGGCGCCCCGGCCTTCGGGAGGTTATTTTTGTAGCGCGGCTGTGCCCGGGGCCTATTTTTGGTACACAGAGGCCGCTCGCAAAGTCTCGCGCCATTCCGAGTCCGGCGGACGAAGTTGGCCAGCCCACCTCCCAAGGCTGTAGCCCACCCGTTTTTGTGGCCTTTTTCCGCTGGACGAACTTGGCGCCCCGGCCTTCGGGCGGTTATTTTTAGGCGTGGCTGTGCCCGCAGCCTATGTTTGGCACGCGGAGGCTGCTCGCAAAGTCTCGCCCCATTCCGAGTCCGGCGGACGAAGTTGGCCAGCCCGTCCCCCCAAGGCTATAGCCCACCCGTTTTTTGGCCATTTTTCCGCTGGGGGGTTTGGGCGCAACGACCTTTGGGGGGTTATTTTTGGGCGCGGCTGTGCCCGCGGCCTATTTTTGGCACGCGGAGGCCACTCGCAAAGTCTCGCCCCATTCCGAGTCCGGCGGACGAAGTGGGCCAGTCCCTCCCCCCAATGCTATAACCCACCCGTTTTTTGGCCATTTTTCCGCTGGGGGGTTCGGGCGCGCCGACCTTCGGGCAGTTATTTTTGGGTACGGCTGTGCCCGCAGCCTATTTTTGGCACGCGGAGGCCGCTCGCAAAGTCTCGCCCCATTCCGAGTCCGGCGGACGAAGTTGGCCAGCCCGTCCCCCCAAGGCTATAGCCCACCCGTTTTTTGGCCATTTTTCCGCTGGGGGGTTTGGGCGCAACGACCTTTGGGGGGTTATTTTTGGGCGCGGCTGTGCCCGCGGCCTATTTTTGGCACGCGGAGGCCACTCGCAAAGTCTCGCCCTATTCCGAGTCCGGCGGACGAAGTGGGCCAGTCCCTCCCCCCAATGCTATAGCCCACCCGTTTTTTGGCCATTTTTCCGCTGGGGGGTTTGGGTGCAACGACCTTCGGGGGGTTATTTTTGTGTGCGGCTTTGCCCGCGGCCATTTTTTGGCACGTGGAGGCCGCTTGCAAAGTCTCGCCCCATTCCGAGTCCGGCGGACGAAGTTGGCCAGCCCATCCCCCCAAGGCTATAGCCCACCCATTTTTTGGCCATTTTTCCGCTGGGGGGTTTGGGCGCGCCGACCTTCGGGCGGTTATTTTTTGGAGCGGCTGTGCCCATGGCCTATTTTTGGCACGTGGAGGCCGGTCGCAAAGTCTCGCCCCATTCCGAGTCCGGCGGACGAAGTTGGCCAGCCCCTCCCCCCAAGGCTATATCCCACCCGTTTTTTGGCCATTTTTCCGCTGGACAAACTTGTCGCCCCAGCCTTCGGGCGGTTATTTTTGGGCGCGGCTGTGCCCGCGGCCTATTTTTGGCACGCGGAGGCTGCTCACAAAGTCTCGCCCCATTCCGAGTCCGGAGGACGAAGTTGGCCAGCCCCTCCCCCCAAGGCTATAGCCCACCCGATTTTTGGCCATTTTTCCGCTGGATGAACTTTACGCCCCGGCCTTCGGGCGGTTATTTTTAGGCGCGGCTGTGCCCGCGGCCTATTTTTGGCACGCGTAGGCCGCTCGGAAAGTCTCGCCCCATTCCGAGTTCGGCGGACGAAGTTGGCCAGCCCCTCCCCCCAATGCTATAGCCCACCCGTTTTTTGGCCATTTTTCCACTGGGGGATTTGGGCGCGCCGACCTTCGGGCAGTTATTTTTGGGTACGGCTGTGCCCGTGGCATATTTTTGACCCGCGGAGGCATCTCACAAAGTCTCGCCCCATTCCGAGTCCGGCGGACGAAGTTGGCCAGCCCCTCCCCCCAAGGCTATAGCCCACCCGTTTTTTGGCCATTTTTCCGCTGGGGGGTTTGGGCGCAACGACCTTCGGGGGGTTATTTTTGGGCGCAGCTGTGTCCGCGGCCTATTTTTGGCACGCGGAGGCCGCTGCCAAAGTCTTGCCCTATTCCGAGTCCGCGAACGAAGTTGGCCAGTCCCTCCCCCAATGCTATAGCCCACCCTTATTTTGGCCATTTTCCGCTGGCGGGTTTGGGCGCAACGACCTTCGGGGGTTATTTTTGTATGCGTAGCTGTGCCCGCTCACCATTTTTGGCACGCTGGAGGCCGCTTGCAAAGTCTCGTCCCATTCCCAGTCCAGCGGACCGAAGTTGGCCCGCCCAACCCCCAAGGCTATAGCCCACCCATTTTTTGGCCATTTTTCCGTTGGGGGGTTTGGGCGCGCCGACCTTCGGGCGGTTATTTTTGGGAGCGGCTGTGCCCATGGCCTATTTTTGGCACTAGGAGGCCGATCGCAAAGTCTCGCCCCATTCCGAGTCCGGCGGACGAAGTTGGCCAGCCCCTCCCCCCAAGGCTATAGCCCACCCGTTTTTTGGCCATTTTTCCGCTGGGGGGTTTGGGCGCGCCGACCTTCGGGCGGGTATTTTTGGGCGCGGCTGTGCCCGCGGCCTATTTTTGGCACACGGAGGCGCCTCGCAAAGTCTCGTGCCATTCCGAGTCCGGCGGACGAAGTTGGCCAGCCCCACCCCCCAAGGCTATAGCCCACCCTTTTTTGTGGCCTTTTTCCGCTGGACGAACTTGGCGCCGCGGCCTTCGGGCGGGTATTTTTGGGCGCGGCTGTGCCCATGGCCTATTTTTGGCACACGGAGTCACCTCGCAAAGTCTCGCGCCATTCCGAGTCCGGCGGACGAAGTTGGCCAGCCCCACCGCCCAAGGCTATAGCCCACCCTTTTTTGTGGCCTTTTTCCGCTGGACGAACTTGGCGCCGCGGCCTTCGGGCTTGTATTTTTGGACGCGGCTGTGCCCGCGGCCTATTTTTGTTACACGGAGGTGCTTCCCAAAGTGTCACAGCATTCCGAGTCCGGCGGACGAAGTTGGCCAGCCCCACCCCCCAAGGCTATAGCCCACACGTTTTTGTGGCCTTTTTCCGCTGGACGAACTTGGCGCCGCGGCCTTCGGGCGGGTATTTTTGGGCGCGGCTGTGCCCGCGGCCTGTTTTGTGCACATGGAAGCGCCTCGCAAAGTGTCGCGCCATTCCGAGTCCGGCGGACGAAGTTGGCCAGCCCATCCCCCCAAGGCTATAGCCCACCCGTTTTTTGGCCATTTTTCCGCTGGGGGGTTTGGGCGCGCCGACCTTCGGGCTGTTATTTTTGGGCGCGGCTGTGCCCATGGCCTATTTTTGGCACGCGGAGGCCGTTCACAAAGTCTCGCCCCATTCCAAGTACGGCGGACGAAGTGGGCCAGCCCCTCCCCCCAAGGCTATAGCCCACCCATTTTTTGGCCATTTTTCCGCTGGACGAACTTGGCGCCCCGGCCTTCGGGAGGTTATTTTTGTAGCGCGGCTGTGCCCGGGGCCTATTTTTGGTACACAGAGGCCGCTCGCAAAGTCTCGCGCCATTCCGAGTCCGGCGGACGAAGTTGGCCAGCCCACCTCCCAAGGCTGTAGCCCACCCGTTTTTGTGGCCTTTTTCCGCTGGACGAAATTGGCACCCGGCCTTCGGGCGGTTATTTTTAGGCGCGGCTGTGCCCGCGGCCTATATTTCTCACGCGGAGGCTGCTCGCATAGCCTCCCCGAATCCCGAGCGCGGCGCACGAAGTTGGCCAGCCCGTCCCCCCAAGGCTATAGCCCACCCGTTTTTTGGCCATTTTTCCGCTGGGGGGTTTGGGCGCAACGACCTTTGGGGGGTTATTTTTGGGCGCGGCTGTGCCCGGCGCATATTGTTGGCACGCGGAGGCCACTCGCAAGTCTCGCCCCATTCCGAGTCCGGCGGACCGAAGTGGGCCAGCCCCTCCCCCAAGGTTATAACCCACCGTTTTTGGCCATTTTTCCGCTGGACCGAACTTGGCGCCCGGCCTTGAGGGGTTATTTTTGGGCGCGGCTGTGTCCGCTGCCTATTTTTAGCACGCGGAGGCTGCTGCAAAGTCTCGCCTATTCCGAGTCCGAGCGGACGAAGTGGGCCAGTCCCTCCCCCAATGCTATAGCCCACCCGTTTTTGGCCATTTTCCCGCTGGGGTTTGGGTTCAACGACCTCCGGGAGGTTATTTTTGTGTGCG